>JAZGTK010006773.1:0-20309 GCA_036877625.1 Ambastaia sidthimunki | reverse complement strand
CCTCCCAGTCTGGAGGAACCTTATATCCCAGGCTCAGGGGTCAATCTTTCACCCCCGGACAGAGATCTGAAAACTGTGGGTCTGGCCCCTAAGGGGAGCCAGTTCCAGAGCACCATCTACTAGGAGACTGTATGCCCCGAAGTGGCAGCTCGTGTCTCATTTTCTGTGTGGTGCCAGATGGCTGAGCCCTTTCTGTAACACGCAAGGTCCTCTCTTGGGATCTTACCATTGTTATAAGAAGTTTATCTTTGCCTCCATTTGAGCCCTTGGAGTCAGCCTTGGATAAGTTTCTGACTCTTTAGTTGGCTCCACTCTTAGCTCTTACATCACTCAAATGGGTGAGAGATCCACAGGCTTTTTCTGTAGATCCTGTCTGTATGGTTTTTGCTCCTGGCTTTGTTAAAGCCATTTTGCACCCTAGATCAGATTACACCTCCAGGATGCCCACTGTGGCTGGTTACCATTTTTTTGTGTCCAGTTAGAGCTTTGAGTATCTATGTTCATCACCTAGGCCACTGGCTTAAGACCTCTCAGCTCTTAGTCTGTTTTGGTGTCTGCAACCGAGGTAATGTGGTCACAAAACAGCACCTATCTGACTGGATTACAGATGCTATTACCCTGAGGTCTGTGGCCTGGTGTCACCTCTGAGCATCAGAGCTATTCTACCAGAGGTATAGCATTATCTAAGGCTCTGTCTAGGGGAGCTCCTCTAAGTGATATTTGTGCTGCGGCAGGCTGGTCAACATTTATTAGATTTTATAGTTTAAACTTGATTAAAACTCCAGGCGCTCAGGTCCTACTGGATTGACAAGTCTAACTCTGCTCCTGATGCTCTTATGCCTGTCACAACATCTAGGGGAAAGGCCCTCTCTCACTGTGGTGTAGTGGATATTTCTTCCCCATAGCATCAAGCATGACGCAGCATCGAGTTCCCTCGAAAGGGAACGTCTCAGGTTATGTATGTAACCCAGTTACCTGAGACAGGGAATAAGACGCTGCACTGCATATACACCATAAAGCACTTTTTTATTTTTATCCTTTCATATGTGATTATGATTTATCTACAGAGGTACTATACCAGCTACTAAGAGCCAGTACTGGAAAACTACAAATGAGTTAAAGTATAAATATTTAATCAGAGCATGAAGTGTTTAGGTGAAAAATTTTAAAGAGCTTTATGCCATTGCTTACTTATCTCTATGTTAAATGGGTTTTGGCTTTATATTTTTTTGAAGGTGCCTTTGAGAAGATTGCAAGCTAGTTAAAAAAATAAAGTTATTAGTATAATAATTCCTCCTGGTCCACTCCTGGTCCAACATAAACAATATACTTTGTTCTCAGAGGATTAAATAAATCCATTGTTTGCATATTATATACGAATCAGTAACTATTATGCTTTGTGTTCTGCTTAGTTTTAATATTGTAAACAGATTCTAAGTAAATGCCATTGCAGTCATGAGCCAAGCACTTTTATTTACATCAATTATTGAACACAGCTTGGATGGCGATTCACTGGCCAATCCAATCCATTGGTTGACCTTTCACACATGCAGTGCAAGTGTTAGGCCAAGTGCAGATCAGTTTCTCAAGCTGTAAGTGCTTTCAAAGCTGTCTGATTAATTTTTAATTTAGCTTTGTTCAATTAGTGTGTAATCAATCTAGGATTGTGTTTACTAAAATGGTGAGACTCATTCTCTGGATGTCAACTTTGCTGTTGAAGGGGCCATATGAAATGTTCCCTGGGGAGCCTTTGAGTAATTTTATAGTTTATATTTATCTTTATGTTAAAGACAGACACATTCTTAATTAATTGATTTACAACAAAAATTATAATGTAAAAATATATTTGTATGCAAAAAAGTATGTAAATACACAATTGACACACAGCATGTTCATGAGCTTGCTGGAGCTGGTGATTTCATTGTCAGGTGAAACTCATAAATGTGATCACTTGATATTACACATCTACTCAACAAGCAAGACTGGCTTATTCAAATCAGTCACATTAATAGTGATGCTTGTCTTAGCAGACACTACTTTATATGATGTTTTGGACTGAAATAAATAGAAAAGTAAAATACTTTCATTTTAACACCATATTTTTCACACAAAAATACCTTAGTTGTACAATTTTGCTTCTGCAAAACTGTATTTTTTCCCTCATATAATGATAAAATACAACAGTGGAATCTGTTCTAAATTTCTCTGCCCTTTGTTTGATGTAAATTTCTGCTACTGCCTTTTCCAAGGTGTTGTATGGCTGGGTTATAAACATGAGCTTATATGCATCTAAAGTCTAACTGACATCCATCATCTTAGGGGAAACACGCCAGTCAAGGGCTATTTGGCTACTTTTTTTATTTATCTGTTTTCAATTCTTATTTCTCCAAGACACATCAGTGTTTATGTTTTTGCCTGAAACAGACAAAACCGTCTGTTGTGCCATCTGGGATCATCCCCACATCTGTCTATTGGACTGTATTCAATGCTCAGTTGTCTTTATAAAGGATTTAAAATTGGGGTAAATGTGCTTTGTTTGCCTTTTCTGAGATCCATTCCAGGTAAATTCGTAAAATGTTAATCATACAAAATTTTTGAGAGAAAAGGCAAGCATGAATGTTAATCCCTAACCATTACTGGGATGAAAGCCAGTATTCTGTATTGTATGTGTTATACATATTTTTTCTGTTTCTGTTTTTTTAGCTGCTTTGAAACAATGGAATGCAACAATGCATTGTAAAAAAGCACAATATAAATACAGTTGAATTTGATTTAAAGTTGCAAGCCTAAGCCTGACCTTAAACCCCTGTCCCTGATTCACCATTAGCCCACTCTGAATATAAGACCATGTTATTAATTAGATAAAACACAGTCAAAACATTACACAAGGTACTTTGTACAATAATGGAAGTAAAGACATCAATAGATGTTGTTCTCAACTATATAAATAAACCTAAACTACATTTTATATTACACATGTATAAAGACATCATCCAGATATAAAATTAGTAGGATGTTGCTTTATTGATTGCTAAAACATTATATCATTAGCTATATCCAGGGGCAGATTTTAATGTGCAAAACTATAATGAGTTTTTAAATTTATTGCTCAGCGTCAGTTCAATCTAAAGCGTGTGTGTCTAAAGCATGTATTTTAATTGCCTACACTGGAGTATGTATGAGACCGCTGACGGATTGTCCTACTGTCCAGCCATCTGAATAGATGGCGCAATTTATCTTGAGGTCCAGAGAGGGAGCTGAGGACACAGATGCCCATTTCTCACCGACAGCCAGATGTGATGAGGTCAGCGGTGGCCTTGTGATGCGCCTGGTGGGGTTAATGATGACTGGTGTCAGAAAGCTTAAGGCGAGATCTGCCTTGTATCGCTGTGATGAACTCATGCGCAATTACGTACCTCTCGTTAATAGAGGAGATTATATGAAACTGGAAAAAAAAACATAATTCCAGCTTTTGGTGGCCCATGAAGAAAAATGGCCAAGATCCACTAATATTTCAGCTCAGTGATTCCTGGCAGAATGTGTAAATGAGGGGATATCTAGCAGCCCCACACATCATTAACACAGATTTGTTGCGCCTCACTGCTGTGCCAGCCTGTCCACAGGCAATTAGAGCACTTAACACCTGATATTTTGAGTCCGAGTCTAACACACTGTGATCTCTTAATGCACTGCACTGTTAAGCAGTCAACATTTCTTTTGTGGTTAACAATTAAATACTGTAGACTGATGATGTATCCGTTCATATCTGCCACACTTTAACCACATTCTTGATATTTAAATTAGGGTTGACACAAGCAATGTGCCCAATATCATTTAACTTTTGCCTTTATCATGTAATAATACATACAATACATATAATTAATACATATACATCATAAACTCATAAACCATTTTTTTAGATTTCTTGGGGCAGCCTTGTTCATGATTTTCAAGGAGGACATGCCACAAAATCTGTCTGTGCTGGAATATATCTAATCTGGAACACACAGTCTTTGAAAAAATATGAAAAGCGTTTTCTTCTGCCTTTCAAAAGTTGATAATCCTATTTATTTCTCTGTCCTAAATATGCACAATTATATGGTTAGTTGCATTTTATTATTTGCATTTAACATTGTTTACTCCATGCTGTCTGCAACCCTACCAAAACAGACACGTGACTCATTTTTTGGTCACGACCCACCAGTTGAGAAGCACTGGTTTAGAAAATCCCATTTTTAAAATAAAGACCAAATAGCATCTGATGCAGTGCCATTTATCCAATTGCAGTTATCTTACATAACATGTGCGCATAATATGTCTCACAGTTTTAATTTAAGATTGGTTAAGAAAAAAATGATTTTGGGGGGAGGAATTATTATGGCATAACGAGCATCCTACACCAAACTGCAAATAATTATCTTGATTTATGATCCTTAAAGATCTTTCATTTCACTAATTCAATTTCACACACAATTGCAATTGGCCTCTCAAACACAAAACAGCAGCGTGCATGCCGAAAATAGATACTGCAAAACTATTTAACGCATTGAGTTTTTCATTTTCTTAAAATCGTATTCTTCACTAATTTTCTGTATCAATGCTCATGAACATCACATATAGATAAGGACTCCTCCCTTCTCGGAGGAATGCAGACCTCTTTCCAGCATAGAAAGCCATTTTATTCAGTCAGCGTTCGTTTATTTGTTCCTGTTAGTAATACAATATCTCCATGTTAGTGGCAATAAAGTGAGTTGAAATAAGCTCAACAGATTCTTAACAAGGCATTAGGGGGTCCATAGGGACTGTTCACACAGAAGTCCATTACTTAGCCACTGGGTCATATATCTGCCCTGCAGATGGCTTTCCCTTTTAAGTGTCACCTGACACCATGGCTTCCAAAATCATAACCTTTCCTTATAACCCCTGCCACAGTGGTTAAAACTACTGAAATACACTATGCAATAACAATTCAACAGTATATTTATATAAACTACATTCATTTATTTACTATACATTTAAATATAAATACAGTATGTGAGTATGTCACTGATGTGTGGAAAACTTTGGCTCATATCTCATCCAATTTCAACAGCAGACAAGAAAAATACCTTTAACCATCCAGATTGTTAGGCAGGTCTTTTCCTCTAAGTAGTTAGCGTACAGTTCTCATCCATTACTGTAAGTAACTGGGTAAACAATTATCATTAGGGCAGTAATTATCAGGAACTTGAAACTTAGTCACTGGGCCCTTTTGATGTGGGTCAAAAACTATTGGCCCAAAACATGCTTGAAAACCAGATACCTATAGCAACATACTAAAAACACTTAGAATGCTCTAGCATATGCATAGTGGTGCCTTGCAAACTCCCCACAAACATCCTAGCATTGTGCTAGTGAGTGTTGGTTATAGGCCATCACTTACAATTTCTTCAGCAAAATGTTAAATTCTAGTTGTAATCTCAGTTGTTATCACAGTTATAATACAAAATGTAATACAATGTAACATATAACAAATGAAACTGTGTGGTGTTGCATCATCATTACATTCAGCTTGCAATACTAGATATTGCCATAAATATGTCTATAAATAAATGTGATGACAACACAAACTTCAAATACAATTTTACCATTTCTACGTATTTTATAATGCATTAGGAATACTTTTACAGTATAACTGTATACGAAGACATTTAGAAATGTTATCAAAGGCTTATTTATATCTCATGCTTTTATTAATAAAGTGTTGGATGTAGAGAGTTTTTGGTAGAATAATGCCACCATTACAAGCTTTAGTTACAGAGATTTCAAAGTTCAGTGGCCTTCAATGAGTTTGATTCTGGCTTGTGTTAAAGACTCTGTGCCAGTGTTGATGTTGCTAATGTTTGAATAAGAGTTTTTTAAAATGATCTCTTTTCAAACCTCCTGCTGATAGCAAGATTGTGCCAATTTTCCTCTGCCATTTCTCCACACTGACTCACATGCTAAACTAGGCCTAAATTAATTGTGTTATTATTAAAGATGATAAGTGAAAATGTATCACATTTTCTACATCCGTCTTAAACTCTATGCCAATGAAACACAAGCTCTAAAGTTTTCCACGTGGTTGGTTACTCTGCATGGCGTATGGTGCAACACTTCTGTATTTATTATCTTTACAATGCCCTAACCATATGTGTACGCTGTTATATGAGATCAAGACAGCCAGATGAACAGCATTTATAAACCCAATAAAAGGAAGCACAGTTGCATTGCCATGTGTAAAGCTGTTTAACAAAAATATCAATTGAAATATGAATATCTGACTTTCATTTCAACTGTAATTTTTTTTAACTGCTTAACTGCCTCAGAATGTTCAAATAAAAATTAAACAAGACATTTAAATTCAGTTTACCATAACTCATAAGATAATATTGTAGTGCTGTTCTAGATTAAATATAGTAAGTAATAAAACCTGTTTGTGTGTGTGCATGTGTGTGTGTCTGTGTGTAAATAAAACTTTCTGACTCAATGACATTGACGAGTCATTTAAACTGCACAGTTTGGCATGCCGTAGGCAATGGAAAGGTTGTTCATCGGACTGCTGAACTAGGCTTGAATGAGGAGCAGGGCATACTGGAATATAACGGGGCCAGACAATAAAGCCATCCAGTGCCCCTGACTTGTTTGCCAAATTAGGATATATTGTCACTTTAATTTCCCCCAAAGACTTTCCTTCATTATTTGAGGGAACCATTTGGGTTGTCGACTGAGGAAACATTCTTTGTTCTTCTTTAAGATAAAAGGCACTTAATTACTTCCATTAATTAAGTTCGTCCTTGAGGATTTTCACTCACTCAATTGTAAATGTCTCCAGTGGAATATTCGGCTCTTATTAAAGTTTAAGTGCCGGAATACTTTTAATCTTCTTGTGATATATGACCATCAGATGACATGTTTTCTTAAAGAAATATTTCTTAATTTTCAATACAAGTAAAGATATATCAACAGCATTTGTGGCATATAACAATGAAAGCTTTTACAACTGAAGTAAATTGGCATCAGTTACCCATTTTATTTATTTGGTATTTTTGTTACAACACTTACAGTACATGAATTATTACATTTGTTTACTACTTGAGCTATGAAGCCAACTAAATCATCCATTTTGAGGAAGGACTACTGATCTAGGTGGATGAACTTCTGGACTTCTTTGCATTGAATTTGCTTCATACACACAGTCCTTTCTTGTATTCTTATGCATTCTTGTGTTACTGGGTTTATTGGTATTACATGGTCAAGACATATAAATGATTAAAAAGATTAAATTTAACATTAGCCATGCTAATTATGTAAATACACATTATTCTTGTGGCTTATCTATTTAAAAAAGTGTACAGTTAAAGCTTCTTGCCTTACTTCATAAACTCCATAAACTTCACAACAACCAGTATAAGCTCTTTTGTTGTACTTTTTTGTTGTACTTTTCACAGCTATATGTTTGCATTAATTGCATGGTAGATTAAGACCTTTATTGATGAAAGAAACAAATGGTCAAATCCTCTCAACAACAAAGCAAATACCCTTCCACAACATAACAGACATCTCTAAACCCTTTCGAACAAATGCCCTCTGTTTGCCATTAAGCCCCAGTGTTCCCTCAAGAACCTATCAAGACATTTTATTCAATGGACGTCTGTGCACAACATGCTGAGCTACACTGTCATAATCTTTTCCAAATATATTTATGTGGATTTATCCCTCACTCAGTTATAGATGTTACACAAATGAATTGTTTTTGCATTGGTGTATATTGCATTGCACCTAATGCTGTGTAAATATGCAAAACATTTTTAAGTTTACCAAAAAGAAACGATGAGTTTTAAAGTCCAGATATTTGAGCCTGAAGTGATTATGTCAATGTTGTCAGCACATTTGAATATGCAGCAGTAGGGGACCCTTCTTGTGTCCCAAAAGAAAGGAATTTGTGACATTATTGGCTGAGTGACATGAAAAGAATACACAAATCAGGGGTTGTCGGGCGGCAGGATATGGGGGAAGGGGCTGGGGGTCTTGCCATTGTGATCCCTTCAAAAGCGTAAAAATGTGAGACTGTGCTGGACCAGAGCCATGCTCTTGTTTAAATGATTATTTGACTTTCCCATGGTCCCCAGGATCCATCCTGTCTAATAAAGAGAGACAGTTTGACAGACGATGAAAACTACAGGGTTTCCAAACCTCCGGCTACAGATTTGGCTAAATTTAGCTGCTCCTCATCCAGCTGTCCCCACAGGTGGAGGGTGATCTAGACAGAAGATCCCCCTGAGAATAAAATAAAATAAACATTTATATTTAATAAGACTATGGTTGAATTGTGTTTCCTTACAATTTTTAGATTTGACTTAAATGACTCAAAGGACTGTTTTACTAAATTGTTTTATTAAAACTGTTTTACTGAAAGCTAAATTGTTTAAAAATGTTTACCTGTCATGTTGTTGTACATTTTCTGAATTACTTTAAGTGTGTTAAATGCCTTTGACTTATGTGTCAATATGCAGTTACAGTAATTTATAAATGTGTATGACAGGATAGTGGACAATGTGGTATATATGGGACTTTATCTCCCTCTTGTGGTTGTGGTGTGACAAGTACCAGAAAACAACTGTCTCATTTTTTAATGTGGGGTAAATACCTGTATAAATACCTGCCAGGGGTTATAAACAGTATGCCATATAGTGACTTGCAAGATTAATATTTAACAATTATCAGCAAAAGTAATTTTAATATTGTTGCATTTGTCTTGTGTTTATCTCATGATGATATGAATGATATGAATATCAAACCATTTTACTGTGGCAGTATATTTGCTAAAATAAGTTATTTATATATTCACAAGAGAAAGTTTTATTAGCTTAACTGACAGAAGAGATTCAATGGCCATCAACAGAAACTGTATTTGCTTCATCAATTGTATTTGCAGTCAACATCACACTACAAGAAGCATCAGCTGAGAAAACAGTTTCAGATGCAGATCTACACTTAAGATAAAATTTAATTTCCAGCAGATGTTGAAACATTGAATCAGACACAACCACATCAGAGAAGTCAGACACTAACATTGGATGATGGGGTCTGGCTCCCAATTCATCCAATTCAAGTTTGGTCTTTGTTGCAGACCAGTTCATTTCTTCCACACTAGATTCAGTCAACCAATTCTATATAGATTTCTTTATAGACATGTACACTATCATATTGAAATAGAAAAAGAATGACAAAGTTAAAAGCATACAGATCTCTGTCACATGCCCTCTGCAGTTGACTGCATGTATTGCTGGAGGAAATGAATAAAATCATACTGACCAGGAAGTCTAATATTATTTTGAATAAAAAAAGTACCAGTATCATAAAAATGTTTATTCCACATGTATTTAGGTCAATAACAAAATGATGGCCAAAGTAAAAAAAGATGGTAAAAGGTGAAATCTTTTTTTCTAATCTAGTTAAAAATTTGTACACATTTTCCTGAATTTTCATACATTTTTCATGAAAATTTGGATTTATTAACTTGAAATTTTGAAACAAAATGGATTGAGATCTTGAGAATTTGGAGGTCAAGGGAATCAAGTGCATTAATGAGCCTCAGATGCTCATGACTAAACGTCAGTTTACTAACCATTGCATGCCAGGAATACCCCACAAGACTTAGCAACTGAAGTGGCACCTAACCCCCAATTGCTCCCCGGGCACTGCAATGATAGCTACCCACTGCTCCAGGTGTGTGTGTGTTCATGACTTGCAGTGTGTGTTCACTCCTCACCAGTGATGGTTTAAATGCAGGGGTCACATTTCGGGTATGGGTTACCAAATCTGAAAAAAACATTTCACTTTCACTTTCATATATAGTGCTCTTGAACAGCCACCCACTCCTGCATGCTGGATAATATAACACATTATTAAGAAGCCTCAGGGAATGATCGGTTAATGTAAGGCGGTGATAGTGAAGTTCAATAAAATAAGCAAGAAAATTTACAATACAGTTTTTTACAATAATTCCATATGTTTCTTAATACCAAGTACACCAATGAAAATTCTTAACTTTTCCAATGTGCAGTTTGACAGTTATTTGTTTTCCTAAATGCATTAAAAGTACTAACACACTTCATACAT
The DNA here is from genome assembly GCA_036877625.1 of Ambastaia sidthimunki. Classification (NCBI taxonomy): domain Eukaryota; kingdom Metazoa; phylum Chordata; class Actinopteri; order Cypriniformes; family Botiidae; genus Ambastaia; species Ambastaia sidthimunki. The sequence goes on along the minus strand of JAZGTK010006773.1, from coordinate 10,166 downwards.
CTTTCAGAATTAACTTATTCTACCACAATATAGCAAACATTAAAAACACTTTTTTTATAATTTATAACACAATTATTTTAAAACCCCTAAATACTGGTATAGCATTTAATTGTTTTGTTTTTACCATTAATTCCTTTACGTTTTGCTAATGGTTAAATATGTAAATAGAACAATACCCCAATTTCAACAATAGTGCCTACTGAGGTACTGTATAGAATGAGCTGCTGTCTTGGACAGCAATAGACAGCAGCTCAGTTTTCTTGGATATTTAGTCTAGATTGAGTAGTTCACTTCTTCTAAAATGACACAATTTTTATTGTGGAATCATAATAAATATGACAAGTAAATAGTTGGTTAAATTATTTATTTGTAGCCTTGTCTGTGCTTTAATGTGTATACACTAAACTGTCAATTTTATTCAATCTCAGTGGCACTTCTGTTTTGAGTGTGACCTTTCTCTAATGCATCAGCCAAAACAAAGCAGATTGATTTACTGATGTTTCTTGTATAATGTCTCAAAGTGATACATGTTTTGACTACACATGTGCCTAATTTGAATAAAGCTGTGTGGTAAACATCAGCGGTACAAATGTAAAGTGTTTTTAAATTATATATTTGCCACAAGGTGGCAATATAGTCTAAATATCATTGCTTATCTTTCTGTCAGCATCTTTGACTAGTTCCATAAATAAATAAAAAGAGGTTACATTTGTCAAATCACTATATGAAGAATGCAGGGATCCTACTTCTCCATATAAATAGAGACTTTCATAGCAAGGTTATTGTGGAAAATTGTATGTGCCATTGCTGGTGGTATCAACAATACAAATAATTATATAATATTATTTATTTGTATAATTATAATACAACAATCACTAACTGTCATTTTACTAGGAAAAATATATCAGCATTTGGATCATATCACTGTACATTAGGATGGGTACTGAATTGATAAACATTAAACATGAAATTACAAACCAATACAATTATTAATAATTGTATAATTGTCACTATTAATAAAAACGAATATGTACAAGTTATATTGCAATACATTTTCTTTCGAAAATGAAATAAGGATATTTGATTTCAAATGCAAATTTAATAAACAGACAATCCCCTTCAAGCATTTTTAGTATTTGTTTGTTTTAATATTGATGTTTGCAAATAACCTACAATTATTCATGTTTTCAGTTTTAATTCAGCAGTTGTAATCAGTCATGCATAGATAAATCAAATTGTTAAATTGATAGGGAAAGCAATTGAAATACTCTCAGATATCATTAAACACCAACATCTAACATTAAATGACCTTAACAGCATCTTCTCTGAATATCAGTTCTTATAAATTATGCTAAAGATAAAATATGTCATAGATACTACAAGGTATATCAAGAACAGCAGAAGTCTAAGATATATTTGTCTGTCTGTCTATGTATCTGCATTTACTGGCAACTTTATTGGGTACACCTGTTCAATTGCTTGTTAACACAAATATGTGGCAGCAATTCCACATGTTTGGACATTTAGGTCAAGAGGAACTGCTAAAGTTCACACTAGAATGGAGAAGAATGGTAGGAAGAAAGATTTTAATGACTTTGAACATGGCATGGTTGTTGGTGCCAGACAGGCCAGAAAGAAATTGTTCATTTACTGGGATTTTCACGCACAGCCATCTCTAGGGTTTATAGAGAATTGTCAGAAAACTAAAAAATATCCAGTAAGCCAAGGCGAAGTTACCTTGTTGAGGTCAGAAGAGAATGACTAGAAGTGTTCAAGCTGATAGAAAGGCAACAGTAACTCAAATAGCCACTCGTTACAGCCCAGATATACAGAAGAGCATCTCTGATGGTGCTGGTGCTGCAGCCCAATCAGAACCAGGCTGCACTTTTCCACACAAAAAAACCCTGAACAGGTGCCAAGATTCTGGCTGAACTGGCCCAAAACCTTTGGTCACAAACCTGTGTTGTAAGTGGAGCTTCCACTACATTTTTTAAATTCATCCAAATGGTCAAAAGTCAGGCATGTTTCTAAAGCCAAGAACACATCAAGTTAATAGTCGTCCACCAAGTAAGGTTAGGTTACTTTTTAGCGTTGGTCATTTTTAGTTTCGTCTGTGTGTTCGGCACCTTTGGCTCTAGTTGGACGCCATCAGCTAATTTTCCAGCCGATTCTGCATGTAGAATCTTTAGCTGAGCTCGTCAACACTGTTGGCTGTTAAGCACAGCAGGAGAGCATGTGAGAAATAAATATGGAACCTACCAGATGATGGGGAGATGGGATGGGATGACCATTGAGACAGACCACCCAGCTCTAATTTGACCTGACACTTGTCCCATTTCCGGTTCAGCTAGATGTTCATCCTGATACCTGTCATCTATCATGTTAATTGTCTAAATGTCACATAGTCTCAATAGTACATAGTGTTGTAGTAGGCAGTCTAAATACAATACCCTCATAGACCACTAAGATAGGTATTTGATTTCTGTATAGTGTTATATATGTTTCGTAATTTTTCTGAAAGCTGCTTTGAAACAAATGTGACACTGTAAAAGGTGCTATAAATGAATAATCTTGAATTAAAAATTCAATCCACTTTTAAACTGAAAGTAACATTATTAAACGTGTAGCTCTGGACCTGGTTGAAAATAGGACATTACATAATTCCAGCCAGGCTAAAGAACAAAATAGCTATGGTGTGAAACACTGGTTACCAGCACTGCATAAGCGTATCACTGTACAGCACACAGAGACCAGTTATGAATTCGAGTTTACATGTCACATGTTACAGGAATGCATTTAATGAATTTAAGAAAATTGTGCCTTTATTTTAACTAGTAATTGTTTCATGAAAGCAATAAGGCACCTGAGGCCATTCTACAGTGTTGAATACTGCCATTAAAGAGATTATAGGAAGTATGTTGTATGTCATGCTAATCAGCACCTTTCTGTTGTGAATATTTTAACAGTTAAGCACAACATTTAAGTAGCTTATTGCATAAAGAAAAGCTTTATATGTCACAAGTACTATGCCGTGATGTTTTTGCCAATACATTTTTTTGTTTTCTAACAGTACATTAAAATGCACCATCACTATTGCATTTGTTAAATATTTTGTCTCCAAACTGAATCAAATATTTAGACTGTTTGAAACCAAAATGGCTTTATCTCATTTCTAACTGCAAGGCAGAATGTGGATCTCCTTTGAATGAAAATGATAAATCTCTGAATATGTATTTGCTATCTTATATTGTTATACTTTCCTGTGGATGGCAAGTGTTTTGATTATAAAACAATGATAAAATGCAAATTTTCAGTTTTTCTTTTCTGTTAGGGATACTGCATTGCTTTGTTGATGCAAATACACTCCTAAGTCACACACTAATTAAACTTTTATAGTTTATTTGAACAATGTGGTAGTTTTGGTTATTTCTAAGAAACTACAGTCCATTAGTTTAAATCATCTTCATTCATTTGAATTATGCTGTGCCCTTGAATGCAAAGAGTAATATCAGTTCACAGTACTTGTGTTCGGCCTGGTACAGACGACAAAGTGAATGTGGCTGTTTCCCCTCTTTAAGCGAGTGGAATATGCATATTCAATCATCTGGACAATTGTCTAATTATGGCCCAATCAGTGAGTGTGCTCAACACCTACAAATGCACTCTATTAGATAATTTCAGATGCTTAGGTCTGTGTGTGAACATGCAAACAAGCATGCCATGTCTAAACCAGAACATTGCATTCTCAGAATCTGCCCTGAGATCTTCCTATCTGGGTTAGTCAGTGGCTCTGAAAGAATTTCAAAGACACTTTGACTTTATGAACGACTTCACGGTCTACACTTTCCTATGTCAGTCATTTTTGTCTTTAAAAAAAGTGTTTGAATGCCGGCATTGTGTCATATTGCATTTCATCATATTTATAATTGTTTAGTTGGTGGTCACATTTCTGAGATGGGTTAAACCTCCCTGTTCTGCCCACATTGCCTACTTGGAACCTTGCTTTCCTTGACTTCATGGGTCATATCCATAAGTACAGAGCCTGTTGCTAAGGAAAATGTCACAATTTGTTTTTTATAGTTTTTTTTCCCCACTCACAGTGGTTTTCTACTGGGTCGTATGGATGGGCTAAACGGCATCAGTCTGCATCATCTGCTCTGTCAGAAGAGGTTGAATGTGTAACAGAGGCCAGCTAATGTGTCAAAGCTGTGCAGTGTGTAAACCTAAATCTCCAATCTCAAGATAGATGTTAGAAGTCATGGCTTTTAGCCTTCTTGTTAAAATCCCATGCCGGACCGAATACTGTTTCAAGCCCCATTCAGAGTGGGTGTATGCAAGGCCATCTATAAGAGAGAATGTTTGGCTAGCTCAGCATTGGTGTTAATGCTGCAGATGTTTTGGTGTTACTCACTACTTTCACACATTCCTCCCAGATGCACGACTCAAGTAATTTTATGTTGCCAGCAAGCCGTTATTCACTTTTATTTTATGTTGTGCTTAGTGCCGTCAAAGTCGTTGCTTACTTCATTATCAGGATTGTGTCTGTGCTCTCTATTGTGCCTGGCTTCATGCCGCTCACAATTTTTATACCACAGTCCTAATGCATTTTCTATTTTGTCCTATGCTGTGTAGTGCATGAGTTTGCATGCATGTCTCAACTAGGTCTGATACTCTGACCTGAAACATATTATTTTTAGGCCTATATCTGGCTTAATTTTTACAGGGCCACTGCACTTTCCCACACTGCATATTATCACAGTACATATCTTTACTAAGCATGAGCTGATCCTTGCTGTTCATAAAACATGACTTCACACAATTCCCTATAGCTACTGATGCAATGTCAAGTAAACTATACTCAAAAGATGTTTTCCCCATAAGGGCAGCCACTGACACAATTTCTCGTCCCCATCTCTAAGGGAACAGCGTTTTCTGTAAGTAACCAGATATGTTTTCTGAACACTCCCCTAATCTGTCTTAAATTGCAAATCCACAACAATGTTGCTGCGTCAAGCTGGTTTGGGTTGTTTAAAACTGATCACTCAAACCACCTCATTAAACTTCCTCTTACACCACAGAAATACAATAGCATACAGCAATCTACAATTGAGCAAGCAATCATGAATAAGTAACTGAAACAAATTCCACCTCCAATAGCAATGCTTCATTTAAAGTAAATTTAGACATTATACATTAGATGTTACTCTCAATTGAGTTATGGTCAATAAATGCAGTTTCTTTAGAATCTTACAGTTGTTTCTGAATACAGTTATAGTTACTTATATAATATTTGTTATATGATTAAGTAAATATGATTATTTATAATCTATCTTTCGATAGAGAAGCCAGATATGCAAACAATGTCAATGTGCGTATAAGCAAGAAACTGAACAGTTTTGATTTGGGTCAATGCCAAGTTCCAATTCTTTACAAAGCGTACATTTTTATTCACAAATAGGCTGTGGCCTTCTAAATGTTTAATTTGAAACTGTATTATAATTGAATTTACAACCACTGTGAGAAGAAAACTCATTTAAATGTGCACAACTGTTGAAAAACTGGCCTTTATATCGTCAGAAGCAGGAGGAAGCTTTTATACAAACATGCATCTCCAGCATAAATGGGTTTTAAACAACTCACCACATTCAGGGTGATTAAAAGCACAAGCCAATTTGTGTTTAGAGCATATTGATCTTTGGAACAAGATTAATATCAAACCAAATGTCTGCAGGATTGTGATGAAACGTCCTTGCCAATTTTTTTTCATGAGACAGGCAAAAATCTCTGTGATGATTATTTTACTGGCATTTATTGGCATCAGAGCTTAGAATCTAAATGCTTTCAGCAGGATTTGCCTTCAGCACTGTCTATTGATTTAAAATGTAAATCACCAGTTGAATATTTAAAGGATGCATGCAGCTTTTAATGTAATAAGTTATGCGGTAATCCAAGCTGCATTTAAATGTACTGTATGTATTAAATGTATTGTTGTCGATAAAAACAATTTAGCTGTGTTCAGGAGATAAGCAAACAAGCATTTTTACCTCATGTATACTCTATACTTCATGTACTTTTTAGGGTTTTAATTAAACTAAACAGCAGCACGTAATCACGTAGAAAAAGATTATTTTGTGCTATATGTATAGTTTAAAATGTAAAATGAAGAAGTATTTAATATTCTTGATTATATATGTCACCAATTCCCTATGAGCAAGTATAGTTTATAAATTTGTACATTGATCATGTTACAGTCATGTAAAAACATAGGGATAGATAGGATGCATACTTTCACACTGAGATTCTGCCAGAACACAGAAGGTTTCTCAGGTTTGTTTTGTGGGGTAAAGCACACCAATATTGAGAATATTGGCCTAGCCTTATCACCTTGCCCCTACACGTGTGTGAATGCTGCTCTGGCTCGTTTGTGACTCCTGGGCATCTGCAAACCGAATAACATCAACAACTGGCTGGTAATGGCCAAAGAGATGCAGATGGTGGCACAGCAGCTTCTTTTACCATTACAGGAAACCACTTTTCTGGAGGTTGTGTAGGATTTGACCAAAATGCTGGTACAATTGTCCTGCAGAGACTCAATCCTTGTCATTGTGTGCAGCATCAGGCTAGGTAAGGATCTTTTAATCTTTCAAGGATCTTAGGATCTTTCAAATTCAGAGGCTGTTGATTCTGGGAGCAGATATCCTGCCAAAGCAGGGCTGTGGCCCAGGGAGATCTTGAAAATGTGGCTCTGGCCCCTGGGATCTGGGTTACCTGAAAAGATTTCCTTGTTTTCACTGAAGCACTTAAAATTTTTAGGAATGTTCTTAAATCATGTTATGCTGACTTTGTATTAAATTAGACAAATGCAAAATAGCACAGCAAAAGCATTCAGAAAAAATGTTTTGCTCTCTTTAAACTATATATTTTAAATACCAATCTGAGTAATTCATTAGATTGTTTTAACTGGAAAATGTACTGAAAGTAATATATATACAAACCATTATAAAATATTTTTGAACGGATACATTCAGCAAATTAAATTTAGGTTAAATTTAAATTAACTCCTTGAATTTAGACTTTCTTGTGTTCTATACTCCCCATGTAAGTCCTTGCAGTCAGATGTTTTTATTGTAAATAGTCCACTATGTTTCCCACTATGTGGAACAAATGCTAATGGGGATTGAATGTGGTAATAAACTAAAAGTTTATAGGTCTGGCTGCTGTTGTCATTTTAATTTTGTACGGAATCTACTCATTGCCGTTGTGGTACTATAATTTTAGGAAACATAGTTATAATTTAGCACATATTTTATTCATTTATTGTTAATAGTGTAACAAGGACTCCGAGGCATTGGGATACATTTGCAGCTTTTATTCTGTATGTCAGAACAGGTAGGGTCAAGAACCGGCAAACAGTAACAACAAGGGCAAGGCAAAGGCAAAACAGTAAACAGGCAGAGGTCAAGACAGGCAACAAACAATCAGAGTCCAATAAACAATCCAAAAAGTAATAACGGGAAATCCAACAAACACAGGAAACTGCTCAAAAATGACAGCCAGGGCAAACCAAGACAAGGTTTATATAGTGGTGGTTAATTGTGTGCAGGTGTGTGTAGGTGTGGTCAGTCCCAGGTATGTGGCATGATGGGATGTAGTTCAAATGGAAACTGGTTAGTGTTCTGGTGATGGTTCCCTCTGGTGGTGTGGAGGAGGCGGTCAAGAGTCTCCTCTGTAACAAATAGTAACTTACTACATATGTATTATTAAAAATTACAAAATGCAGTAGGGAAAAAACTATAGACCACCCACAGCTGCAAGCAACAATTTTAAGACAACAACAATTTCAGGAGCTCAGGATGCACAGGTTGTCACCAGTCCAGGAAATAAAATTATATTTTTCTATGCCTGTTTAATATGCTGAGAAAACTAATCAAAATGTTGTGTGTGTCTTACAAAACTAGCAACAACAGTTTCATAGTAGTAACAAATATTCAATCCTTTATACAAGAGTCCTTTACTCATGCAAAATACAAAAATAATAATGAATTTGTTGAATTGTTTTTATCACACTGTTCTGCTTCATGTTTTTATTTGACCTCTGGTTTATTCACAAGTAAAGACTTTTTCAGAAGTACAGAGTGAGCTTTTGTCCGCCCTCATATTTCTCCAGAGACACACAAGGTCATCACAATTCTAATAGGAGTCGCTGAAATGTTGCTGAATTGTAATTGGATTTTAAGCAATGCTTAGGGCCGTAATGATTCAGGACTCAGATTCTGGACCCATGTACACTGGAAGACTGAAAGTGTATTGGCTACCTTGTTATGAGATAGTAATGCCCAGGAAACCTCTAGAGAGTTCTCTCTTTGGATTAGAAGTTAAATGTCAAAACCAGTCAAGTAGCACACGCACTGCAGCTTCCACCTGTGAGCCGTCATGACTAAAATGCCAGAAATTCTACTGCTTTATATTTATTACTATAATAATACAATTACAATTCCTGCACTGGTTACCTGCTAGGAGGCACTGAATTGCATAGCTTAAACTGGTATAATAGAGAAATGCACCATTTAAAGGTAAAGGTTATGTGCTTTTTCCATTTTTAAAATACTTTCTTTTTATACTATCTCTTTATGCAGAGACAAGTTTAGGTAAGCTATATTTTAAACACTGTGGTCTGTGATGTTATCAAACCATTGATCTGTTTGTTTCGACATCTCAGCCAGCCCAAGCGGAACATGTTCCTGGATCAACATTACAGAAAGAAACCTTTCTATCAGTCTAACTTTTTTCTCACTTAGTGGGAGGTGGCATTACAGCAAATGACTTCCTAAAGGATGCTCCACACTTTGTTTAGTAATTGTTATCAGCTAACAAACATTACTGATGGCTGTCATAACAGCTAAAGTGCAGAAAACTTCTCAAACATGATAATTACAACCACAAGCCAACTACAAGTGTGGAATGTAAATACCCCAAACCATTTAAAGACAGCCCTGTCATACCACTGGTCACTGCACTGTGCACCTAAAAAAAACAATTACTTTGTTGGCACTTTATTTCAGGGCTAAACAATTTAATTATAATTTAAATGTTAATTGAAAATTACAATTTTGTAATATTTTTGTAATATTAATTAATTACAATTGTACTGTAAAAAGTCTACACATTGAATCTTGCAGCACTTACACTATTTAAATTATCAAAATATTTACCCACACTGGCAGTGTAGCTTTATTTATAAATGCCCCCCTTTCACAACATGAACAAGATGTATCAGGTCTACAAGATGTATCAGGTCTAGCTACACATAAGCACCCAGCTGTCTTCACTACTTGAAACTGAACCCACAGGATGTGATTGGATTTATTCATAGACTGGGTCAGCTCTACCTTTACTTGTAATATAATAAATCCATAATTAATTTTCCTCAGCAATTATATCATGGCTAAACTATGGTTACTATAGTAAGACAATAGTAAATTTATTGTCAAACTATGGTTACTGAGGTAAAAACATGGCCTCCATTGACAAGGGTTGTGATAGGGTTGTGAATTCAGATTTTCCAATTCTGAATTAGCTATTACACACATCATAAGAATGTGTGGTAGTGGACTGCTGCTTTTTCTTTAAACAAATAATAAATTAAACCTAAGAGGTGTTAGAATTATGGGTAATGCACTGTTTGACATCTGCAGTACAAAGAATCATTGATGTACTTTATTAAATTTCCCCACAGATTGGAAGTAGTGTGCTATATCAAACTTTTCACGTGAGATTTGACAGTGGCCCACAGTACTCAAAACAAACAGGTTGTTTAAGGTTAAATAAATGCTGCAACAAAAAATAAATGATTTGCCAGACAATGTTTTTAAAGCAAACACTGACAGGTATTTTATTGTTCTCAAATGCACTGCAAATCAAGTAAATTAAGTGTTCTTGTAGACTCATATGACAATAAAGTGGAAAGATCCCAGAGGTATCACTCACATTCTGCTGTCATTGTATTTCTCTAGCTTAACTGGTAACTGTGTTAGCAACACAAAAGTTTGTGGGTTCAATTCCCAGAGAACACATATACTGATAAAATGTATAGAAAACATCTGCCAAATGTATAAATGTTAATGTAGATTGTCGCCATATTTGGCTTATATATTTATTTATATATA
>JAZGTK010006772.1:0-14590 GCA_036877625.1 Ambastaia sidthimunki | reverse complement strand
TGTGTGTGTGTGTGTGTGTGTGTATATATACATATATATATATATATATAACGGAAAAGCTTAAGACAACCGTAAAAGAACTACAGACAATTACATTTTTCAGCTTTGCCTGAAGGTTAAAAGCAATAACATCAGTTAAACACCTGGGATGGAGAGTAAATCATATGACCTTAAACAGTTCCACCAGATCTTCTTCAGGGATTGTAGTGGACATCCCTGTGATATATTCAAGCTGATCAGCTGCTGTTCTCCAGTGGAGGAGATAAAGCAAACTGCTAGTTGAGTCAATCCAGCTTATCACCATGAGCTCATAAATGTCCGAGAGGATGTACTAATGACAATTTAGTGAGCGGGAAGTCAGCTGAGAAACCCCATCACACACACACACATTCTTTTCCCAGTGTGGTAGAGAGGTCAGAGAGAGCCGAGGGGCGATGGGACTCACAGCAGTGAATAAAAGCTGGTTTGGGGCAGCGTCTGTCGGATGGATTGAGATGATCACATAAGCACACCGCACAGGATGCTGTCCGACCCTAACGACAACTGAATTATTGAGTAACAGGAAATTAAAAAATTCTTGCAATGCCGAGCTACTACTCTTAGCCATTGTGCTGTGACTCGCACTGCCCCGTCTCTGAACTCCAGCCACAGAACAGGTTCTTTTTATTTGCTTTATCTATTTTTTTCTCTTCCAACAATCCTAATGTGGGATGTATTAGGGCAAAACTGAGGATTAGTTGTTATTCCATCTGGTTTCTTTCCTTGTTCTTTTTCCTGCATTTCTTGAATAGAAACTTCAGTTATGCAAAAAATACTTTGCCAAAATGCTAGTATTCCATAAGGGTGCGAAGTGCTTTAATTGCTTTAATTCCTTTAACTTGTGGTCCTGAAAAAACTTGACAAATTGTGTGGTAAGTTTAGAACAAGACAGCTATGATGGTTGCTATAGCTTCAAACAGAAAACATTTAAATGAGTCATCACCTCTAATTCCCAAGTCTGAGGGAATTATGCTGCATAGAAAACTGATCACTCAGGAAAACCCTCCAAAGCTAATATCTAGTCAATTACTGTCATTGTGCAAAGTGCTCTCCTTTGCGATTAATACTGGTACATAAAAGTTGTGAAAGCGTGTATTTGTCAAAGCTGTCTTTTCAAGTCAAACTGTAAGCAACAAAGAAAAGCGTGTTTCTGTAGACCAATGTCTTGAACGCATATTATGTTTGCAAGGAGAGAAAAACCATAGGTACGTTGTTTAAACTTTTTAACAGCATATGGAAGTTGTTACGAGAGCGTTTGTACTGCACTGATAATACAGCTAATATAGTCACTTATAGACCCTTTTGCTATAAACTGGGTTTGTTGCTATTAGCTGGAATTGTTGGGCCCATGAGTAAGTAGAAGCGGAATTTACTTCTGAAGCAAAGATCTGCACATGGATTTATGGGCTTGTTGGCGCGTTCAGAGTGGAGAAATGCTCTGATGACCAACACAGGTAATGAGGTATGACTGTATTACACACACCAGCTTGAGCTGAGCTCCCAATGGGACCACTACACTGATTGGCCGTGGGGGCCCCTGCCGTATTATGGTTAGCGATTAGCAATAAATATGACATCACTTAACCATAAGTCTACAGAAGTCATAGGTTTGTGCAGTCCACTGAAGTCACAAAGATAGAGTTTTAAATAGATGGCATAGCAAACTTGTATACCCCACAAATTTGTATAAGTTCCCTATTCTAATTTAATATGAATTTGGGTTAAAACATAAGTCAGTAGATCAAGAGCTTTGTTTCAGCATTGTTTTGGATTGTCGAACCATCTGGATGTCACAAACACACATTTTCAAAGTGATTTTTTTAACTCTGAATGTTAAGGAAACTCTGAATGTTTGCAGTTGGTGATCATAGTAAACCTGTGGCTGTCTGCCGGGTGCTGCAGTTGAACTCCTGCTCTTTCAGATGAAGGATGTTCAAAAGACTGTGTCTGGCATACAGAGTGATCACTCTCCACACTTGTATCTCTCTCTACCCACATTAGCACATAAATGAAGCTTCACTTTGTCTCTGCTGTGCTAAAACTCACTCCGAATAAACAACACTTCCTCTTATCGGTAATGGACAGATTCCTGACATCCTTAAAACCTTCATACCATTAATATCCTGGAATTATAATATATTCCCACCATGTGTCTTTGAACATCCTGTTTATCTTGGTATTAGTTGTACACAAAGAGTTAGTTTGTTTGTTATATAAGCACAGATACGTTCCTAACTGACAGGTTATTATTCTGGTATGCTTGAAACTCATTTTCAAACCATAGAACATAGTTAAAACTGTACAGGAAAGTTAAAGTACGTGTACACCTACAGCACAATGCACCCTTAAGCTACTGGTTGACAGTGGTTGTTTTCATAGTTATTTTCATAGTTTCTGAGGACATCTGTTTTATTGAAATAGAAACAGTCATTCAGTCGTTTAATAAAAAGCCTATTGCTTAGCGTCCAGTGTGAATTACATTCTCTAACACACTCCCTCACATTTTGATTTAAATATCACATAGAGGCTGTGCTATAAACACCATTCAGCAGAAGGTTCCTGAGAGTCAGATATATAAACACAATTTCCAGAGTGTTGATAATGAGCCGGAGTGCGATATAGCAAACCAGTCTCGATAAGAGCGCGGACATACGTAGACGTCTGTAGAGGGGTTAATGCTGCAGTCTGGAGACACCATTGTGATTTCAAACTGAGCTTATCACAGGGGAAGGAGCTGGCATTCCTTAGAAGGCATTATGTGCTCTCTGTTTCTCTCTACTTATTCAACTCTTTTTCCATCTTCCTTTTTTCTTCACTCCGCACAGCATGTTGAGTCAACATCAAATGTGTCTGCAAATGCTGTTGCAAATATCTGTTTCCAACACTTGACCTTTGTAAATTATTCATTTTTTGCATTTATTGCATGTGTTGTTGGCAGGAACACTACTTTATGACAATTGTTATCCACAAAGTAAAAAGTTCCTGGTAAAAGTAACAGAATTAATATTGAAACTTTGAAATATTGAAGCTCTCTGTAGCTTTGCTATTTTTAAGCACTGAAATTAATTATTCTACACAGTTTTTGTTATTGCAGAAGATAAAAAAACAATTGCTCTAACAAAAAAACAATTGCCCTACAATTGGTTAATACCTGTGAATCATTAAAAAAAACTTCCACATTTTCCAAATTAAAGTTGAGAAATTTCAGCCTAAATAAAAGCCATTAAAATGTGTCTAAAATCTGACACTACCCACAACTTAAAACAGCAAACTCACAGTAGGGCATAACAGTGCCGTATGATGTCTTTAAAGCAGGAATGGCCATCCTAAGAAAAAGGAATAGATTATTAAAAATATTGCAAAAAGTAAAATAGTAAAAACATAAAATTGCACTTTTTCATAACTATGATTATCTAAAATAGGATCTGATAAAAAATGTTACTTTAAATGTCACTATGCTTTAAAATAACATATATAACACAAAACAAAATTTACAGTATTGGTACTTCAGTAAAACCAATTACAATTTATTCTATACACTGTAAGTATCAATTATATGTGTATATGTTTATTTATTTACCCTGTTCATTCTTGGTTATGACTGAGGGATGTTTCCCCAGCCTTGCAGGATGTCAGGCCCAGAAGATGCCACTGCACACCAGAGATGCCAATTGCTGGCATAACGGCAAATGAGAAGAGCCTGTGCCAGTACTAGACCTGTGCCAGTACTGCAGAGACATTGACTTCATAACTCTGTCTGTCTGTCTATTAAAATCTTTCACATTTTCTTTCATTCTTACTCTCTCTTCTAGACATTGCAGAAAGAGAGAGAGAGAGAGAGACATTTAAAACATTAGGAAGTTAAATGCATCAAAGCCACAGAGCACTGGATTGATCAGTGCATTAGAAACAGCTTCAGATTGGAAATAATTATTGGACCCTGACAAGGTGCTGAAATGCAAACGGCAACTCTTTAAAGGAATGCATTTTTAAAAGCTTTCGGATGTCAGCTTTATCTTGCGTAACCAATTTAGTGCCAAATGAGAAAAGTTCAGCTGGTATTTTCGAGTATTGGAAGAGCTTAGCTTTATAAATCATTCAGAGTATGATTGCGTGTGTGGGACAACTAGCAACAGGAATTGTGGGTAAATCCCTTCTGGGGGGGTTGCATATGAAGAGGAAGCTGAGGGCTCATGGATTAAAAACGGAATGTTTTGTTTTTCTCCCTCTGTATAGAAGCCATGAGAACAACTTTACAGTCAGATTAACTCCAATGAGTTAAACTGTTTGTGCAAATTCAAGCTGGCTGCGTTAACACGCATGCAAAACACGCAGGAGGTAAACTGATTACAGCTGACCACCCATGACAAACATTCAAGAGCGGAAAGAAGTGATTTAATAACAGCAATGTTTCTCTGTCTCCTCTCTGCTTAATCACAATCATCACCTCGTGTGTGATGTGGTTGAGCACAGACTGGGCTTCACTGCAGTCATTAGGACTTGAACTGTATCTGTACTATTGCTGCTATAATAAATTCAAGGTGATAAACATCACACTCAAAGCTTAAAAATCATGCAGAAAGGATTTGATTTTACCATTAAATGTGATGAGAAAGACAGTTTGTATTTGGAAGCTATGAGATTATATTTCTACAATAACACTGTTGTACATTTTGAATTCAGCTTTATCGTAACAATAAAAGCTTTCAGAAGTGAAAAGAATAACAGGTCGGAAAAATGTTCTCAAGGGCTTAACTGTCTATTTCATAGATTGTCTGCACAATTCTTTATGCACTGATAAGTGATTTGACTGCCTTAGTTATAGGCCTGTGTTAAACCTTAGGTTTAGTGGTTGGGCCATAGACGATTCAGACACAGTGAAATCACTTCTGTATTCATAGACATAAGTGGAGATCTACAGCAGTTCGCACCATGACCGGTAATTTTATTGAAGAAAGAAATAATAAGCAGTGACCTTTTCACCTTTATTATCCACAAAGCTATAAAATTAAAGCTATGATCTCAAATTTATTATCATCTGTAATTTTCGAATGTATCCAAGAACAGTGTCCATTCCAAACACTACAGCACCGAAACGGCATATAAATAAAAACGTGTTTTTTAGTAGTTTTATGGCAACACAAAAACAATTGCTTTGAAGACAGTTAAGAACTTCAAAAGAAGCAAGACCAGGAATGCCAAACACTTGGAGAGCAATTGATCTTTAAACTCCTTTGATCAGATATGTTCACCTAGGATAGCCATCTCTATTGTTCCAGTTATTGTGTTGCTCAGGGCTACCATCTCAGTGACAAATTTCAGTCCTGCCACAGTTAATGCCGCAATGTTTTACACCACTTTGTTTGCACACCCTTGGACATACAAGGTGAGATACAGATCTGACTGAAGTTCTTTGAAGCAATAGCAGTACCTCCAACCACTACTTAAGAATTGATCAGTCTTGAATAAAATTGTGAATATTGTGAATAATAGCATTCTCCAGAAATATGGATAATGTGGTTATTTTTCACTAAAATTTGTATCACTTTCTGATATATTGGATAAAACACACGTGTATGTTGTGTTTGTCTCCAGATGCAATCACATTTATAACACCCATAGACAACAGGAAACAAAACCAATGAAATGATCTTCACACAAAATATTAGGCAAACAGCAGGAGGTGGAAACCTGAAATCACATATAAAAGGGGCTGAAATGACCTTAATTACCTTGAAATGAGGAATGGAAGCAGGTATCACCGTTTTTGCTGTCATGCATTAACCGTCTTATCACTGCTGGAAAAATAACAGATTTATTATCGATTTGTGGATTTCATGATCGTAATTGAAATTATGTCTGTTCATCTCAGAGCAGACCTTAAAAATAATTGAAATGTTGAGAGCAGGCCTGATGCGTGGGGAGCTTTGACTCTTCAAACAGATATTTTCAAATTACACCATTCACATTCTGTAAAGTAATGCTAAGTACATTTATGAGAAGTAACACACAACTGCTGACCAAATCATTTAATCCCATTCCACTTTCTAAACAGATTACACCCATTATGGGTGTCAAATTAAATCATTTACACCACTAATGTTTACCCAGACAAACACTTACGAGAAGTTTTAGCATGCTGGGCTTCTGAGTAGATCAGACAGGATGGTGGATATCTGGAGAATCAGTTACAGATCTTGCATCTCATTTTTCCCCAATGCCAGTTTGTCTAAACCAAAGAATCAGGAATCAGGCATTAGACAGGACATATTATTAGCATAAATAACTCACACTGACACATACTATGTAAGATGTTTTGTCGTAAGTAGTGTAGCATTGCTTTACTCCCTTAAGGGTATATTTTTCAGTAACTATCTTCTACAGTCTCAATTTCTGCATGATTATGATTAACGAGTTCTACTAGTCATTCCTTAATTTAAGACCAAGTGTTAAAAAAACAAATACTGTACATAACATAGGACACAGATATATTAGGAAGTGAGATAAAATTGTTTTGCAAGACCTTTGACAGAACATTCACTGAACTAATAAGGACAATTAGGTGGTTTCAGAGGTGAATGAGTATGTCAGTCTGATCAGACCAACCCCTCATTTCCTCTTTCCCCGGGGGTGTGTCTGGACGTGCCCCCTAGCCAACCAGCAGCTGTTCAATGAATGTCCAGAAACGCCCCTCTGTTCTGACACAATGGTTCAGAAGACAGCAATGAAAACATTAAGGCCGTGAACAGACTATACAAAGCATGCTGGAACTTTCTGATAAATGTACACACAGTATTGTGTTATTTTAAATATGACCAATTGTAATACTTGTTTTAGCAAAAAGAGGGGTGAAAGGCTGCATGTACCTAAATCCTAACTAAAATAATTTAGTCTATTGTTAATTATTACTTCATTTCCTATATTTTCAGAACAGACTTCAAAGAAATGCTTTCACATAAGGACACGTGAATGATGAGCACAATGTTGCTTATAATAGATGGCATAACAGTTGAGGTTAAATATTCTTATTTAAAAAAAAAGCAAACATAGCATATATAAAGAAAAGAATTAAGAAATTCACTTCCTGTAGAAGTGATATCAAAGACATTCCCTCTACTTACATTTTTGATGACGCTTACCATTAAAAAAAGCTTTAGTGTGTCATTTTTACAAAATTTTGCAAATTCAGCTTAAGTAAAACCCACATTTTAGTGTATTTGAAAAAAGGCTAGAAATGTTGGAGGAATTTTACTAAACAAATGACATATTTGATGTATATAAATGATATATTTAAAAAAATTATATATTTCTTTCTGTGATAGCCTGTGATATTACTCATATTTTTTGAACAAATGTTGATAGAAAGTGACAATTCAGTCTGTTTCCATTTTTCAATAACAAAGGCTTTGGACAGAGCAAACCTAAATAAAAAAACATTCACCGTACTGTGATTTATAGAATGGGTAACTGATCAGAAAAAAATTTATATTATTAATATCAAATTCTTTAAAATAAATGTAACAATAGCCAAAACTGTCAATCAACCACCAAATCAATGCATGCATAAAATAAGAGTCATAGGTCAAAGAACAGTCAAACAAAGGTCATAGTTTGGACAGAGAGAGATGTCAAATCTATACATGTCAAGGCTAAATAAAATGTGTAAATTAGGTCTGACTAATGCTGGAACAAGGAGATATCGAGAATCAGAAAGTTTAATGTGTATGCTTAGGTGAAAGCTTACATAGGAAATGTTCTGGTTAAAAATAGATACAGTTACATAGTTTGAGGGACATTTTTAACATTAGGTGTTTATAGAATACACACACCTGTTTGTTTCTTCAATTTGCAAAATCTATCCTAAACACACTAAGTTTTTACCAAACTCTAGTTTTTATGGGAACTACAAACAGGATGGAATGACTGACCATTGTCTTTGACATCTGTCTGCTTGGCATTCCAGCTCAAATTCCGGCAGAAATCCCGAAGGAAATACAGATGGCTTTGATGATGCTGTGTAGAACACCAGCACTAACCTGCATGAGTGACAAACATTCCATCTGTGGTCAAAGGTTTCCTGACAGTCTTTAGTGAGACATCAGTGCAACATTTACTCAAAATGTATGCGACAGGTTTTGGTCCAGACTGGAAGCTAAACACTTAAATGTACCAGATAATATTTGTTAAAATAATGTCTAAAACATTTATGATCATTAAGATCAAAATGTGATTGATTTGGAAGGCAATGTAATTTTACATTTGACAGGCCTCTTGTCTTAACATGTCTTACACTGATTATGCTTAATAGATTTTTGCACCTTATATACACAATCATCTGTCAGTATATCAGTGTGGGCATAAGTCATGCATATGTCTTACAAGAAAAGAGAAAATCAATTATTTTGAAATCTCATAAAAATACGTTTTTCTTACATTGTTTGGTTGATTTTTGATGGTTATCACTATTTTATACATGTAAACACACTCAATGTCTTAATGAACTGCAAAGCAAGTATTTAATCACATAATTAGTAATTATCACATACACACAGAACACATATATCACTCTGTCCATTAAGCAACAAGTTAGACATGCTTCGAGTTTAAAATTATGCGATTTCTAGTATTGCATATGCAAAAATATAGACCCGTCTCCAAAGTATGTAGATGTTACTTATCCTGAAGGGCAATTGATTTATGCTTGCATTTCATCAGTCAAGAAAACATCTGTTCAGGAAAATGAACTTATCTTTGCCAATCTAATGTAACCTCTGATCAGAGGAACGGCTATTCTTCACTCTGAAGCCAAATCACAGTCCCGAAGGTCTTAACCAAAGAAGCATTGTTATTGCACCACTTCTATTTCTTTAACGCGCTTCAAAACACCAGTAATTGTCGATCCGTTCGCCGGAGAATCTCTCGAGAATACATTTATTCCACCACAAACTCAAACCCTTTGAAAAAACACAGTTGCAGTGCATCATTAAATGACCGGTTTTAAAGGACTCGAGGTGTGCTCCAGTCACAGAGGCGTCTCCTTTGGGAGGGTGACGAGGGGAGAAGCGTGTGGGGTGTGAGCACAGCAGTTCGCTCCTTTTTCCCCCGGCACAGCAGCAGCCAGCAATAGTGGGGATAGCAGGTTTTTGGCCCATTAGCCGAATGCTTCTTAATGAGAGGTGGAGAAAAGAAAGTGGGATGGAGAGAGAGTTGTGGAGAGACCGAGAGGGAGCGGAGCCAAAGGATGACTCTTTTTAATGAGCAAGGTGTCAGTCAATAGGCATTGGACGGCCTCTGTGAGTCACGGATGCTTAATGACATTGCTAATCCCAATGGCAGGAAACAATTGGTTTTCACCCTTGTATGGTGAAATACCCCAGCAACACCTGCCCTCACCCTAGGCTGTATCTCAAACAGGTAGCAATATTCTGCCTAAAAAAAACATTTTGATCTCATTCATATGTGAAGGTAGATGTTACAAGAGTGCAGCTTTGCTAAATAAAGAGTTTTTAAATTTGTCATATCATCAGAATATGTCCAAATGCATGATTTGTTACAAACGCTGTATTTACATTGCATTTTAATTAGAGTAATCTATCAAGCAAATGGACCAAAATTAAACGGATAATTTACTTTCAACTCATTATGAACTGTGCTTCTCTTGCTACATTTGTTTACACATTAGCGACCTAGAGCCAAAAAACTCATTTGTGTACCACATTACTTGATGTTTCTCAGAACTACCTTTTTAAACCGTTGTGTTCTGTGGCAGTATTTTAAGTGTTTTTGTGTACTGTTGGCATCTTTCAGTTGAAATTACTACTTTTAGACTATTTACTATTTGACAAAGTGCTCCAAAACAAAATCTGCTTTAAACGTGTATGTGAATGAGTTGCTCAGATTCTGACTGAATTGACAATGGATTTGTACCATTTCACTGACCTGTTTTGACTTAAAAAGTGAAATATATGCAAAGTTTGAACATTTGACATACAGCTGAATGCTCTCATATATGAACATCTCAATCATAAGGCAAAATAATATTATAAAAAAATGGGGCTTTCCCAGCTAACAATTTTAGGTTGCAAAAACTTTTCTCTACTATAGCCTTCCTGTAGCTCAACTGGTAGAGCGTTGCGTTAGCTGTGCARAGGTTGTGGGTTCRATCCCAGGGAATACAAGTACTGATAAAAATGTTTACATTGAATTCACTGTAAGTCGCTTAAAGCGTCTGCCAAATGTAATATTTCTGTTAATAACAAAAATATTATTTTGAAAGTTTTAGGAACTTTAAAATGTCATGTATTAACATCTTTGCTTGGTTATATAAATGTTTTTAATTCTGTTATGTTTTTGCTATGTTCCATTTTTTTATATATTATATATATGGTTAAAAAAGGTTCTATGAATGTTACCAGTTAGTTAAGAACTTTTAGAGAATGTTAGCTAACGTTCTGAGAATGTTTCTTGTTAGCTGGGTTTATCCCTGTAAAAAGAATCTAGTGACACCACTGTAAGATTATTAGACTTTGTCAAATTCTGCATTCATGTGCATCAATTATGTCTGTTCAGCATAATTTGCATTGATTGGGCCAATTCAATATAATATATTGGAAATATTCCAATACTTATATTGGAAAAGTATATTAATAATTGCCACCAAAATTAAATGGACTGCTCAAGCAGCAGGCTGTGTGTGAATCAAGCTACGGTTGCCCACCTCCACTGATGTGTGGCATATATCAGACAAAACAAAGACACATAGAATGTTTAGTGCTTGTTATCTTGTACATTCTTTTTCTCCTCATTACTACCTATTATCTCTCTCTCTCTCACACACACACACACAGATCCAGATCCATGTCTGCCAGCGGAGGCAGAGGGAGATGAAAGTGAAGGAATGGACACAGAGTCAGAGTGAGGAAGTGATGGGAAAAGTGAAACAGAAGAGAAAGGTTTGAAGATGGGATGGCAAACAGAGAGACATTTTGAGGAGACAAGACTAAGTGTGCTGTACCTCCATGTTTCTCAACATCTCTCTTTCACTCTGTCCTATTAAATTTTTCCTGTCACCTGTGTGCAGAAGTTCTGTCTGACAAGACAGATCTCCTCCACATCATATTCTTTATTATTGTGGTACTGGTAAATACATTATATTTATGCACTTGGCAGACATTTGTATCCTTAGAGTGTGTTCATTGATCAGTTTGTGTGTTTCCTGGCAATCAAAGCCATAACTTTTCTAGTGCCGTGCTATATTAGTATATTTGCAGATTACTGCACTCACGCAAGAATTATGTGTTTAAGTTTACATAATGTAACTATGTCAGTGTCACAAAGGTTCAGTTAGGCCTTAAAATGTAGGATTACAAGTAAAGTCAGAAAAGTCTGTTTAGTGTTTACAGATGGAACATCTCTGGTACTTTCAAGACTAGCTCACAAAGCCTCAACAAATGCCAACAAACCCCAAATTCCAATGGTTGTTAGGGTCTATAAATGTGTTTAACTGTTGGTGTTTGTTGGACCAGTGTAAAGACAACAGTCATGTTTTCCAGTTTTAAATCCAACAGAATGCTTGGGTATCAACCAGCCATTAAACTTATTATAATGGTAATGGTATTACCATTATGTATGTTTTATGAGAATCAAACCCTTGATCCTGCCCTTGCTGGTGTAACACTTTACCTGTTGAGAGGGACAATGACTACAGAACAACATATAGGAAAATGTTTTATTTAAATTGGGTACATTTCCAGACATTCCTCTTTACTAATGACAGATAAATGCCCTCTGCCAAGCCTCTTGCTGAGTGAGCTGTTACTCTCAACAAGGCCTCTCAGGTGCGAGTGATCTTTCTCCCCCCACCCCCATGTGTTTTCCTCTTTTTTCCTTTTTTCTAATTTTTCTATCTCTTCTTCCCTTGCAGATAAGAGTGGTGTCTACAGATATAAGCACACACGCATGCACATCTTTCCCTTCCAGTCTTTTTTCACCCAGCTCACACATCCCCTACAACAGAGGAAATTAGGGCCAGTTTAATAGATCTTAGAGGCCACTAAACACCACCCAAGATTGCTCACTGATTGCTGGACCTGACACGCCGTCCACACACACGTTGAAATGGACAATCTAAACCTGCACACCCACCTAAAGCTTATCTTTGCCTTTGGCCAAAATCAGCTCCTTTACTGCTCTTCACTTAGAAGGAGCTGTCCAGAGAAAATATATAACCCACTTATTGTAGCACTCAGCTTCTCTCAGGAGCTGAAAGATTGTATCAGATGTGGGAGTTTCCCTGCTCAGGAACCAGGGTTTTGTGGCTTTTTAGAGAAACACACACAATTGGTCGGATGATGCTTTTAATTGCTTTGTTGGCCACTTCAGCTCTGTTTATATAATGGTGAGGGAGTGCGTTTGGTTTGTTTTATGTTGTTTTAACTTTTTCAACCAACAGCTCCTACACAAGCAAAGGATTATCTGTTGCTTCTTGAATAAGCAAAGATGCCTTGTTATCTTAAAGGAAAACCAATTGCTTGTAATATGTAAACATTGTTTGTGACGCAAGCATTAATGGCGTTTATTCTTGCTAATCTGTTGTGTTTATGGGCCCATCACTCAATTTTCAGACTCTTACTGTGGTTTATTAACATCTGTTGGGGTTGATCAACCTTTTAGGTAAAATGTCAAGACCCTTCAAATGATTCAAGCTGTTGTCAGTTGCGTCTTATGTCAAGTTCCTGTTTCTCGTGATGTACTGTCTTTCATAAGGGCTCATGACCTAAGAGCCTGGCCCCTGAGAGCGTTCCTTCTTTCTGAGCGTGCTTTGCGGAGAACGGCCAGGTGCAGTCTGCTCAACGTGACTATCAAAACAGAGAGATTTGTTTTGCCTGAGATGCAGCCAAGAGAAGAACCCCTTTTAAAATAATTCTTTATTTCTGAGTGATGCAATGTTGTTATGCGTGAAACCGCGGAAGGCAGTTCTGGCACCCAACCAAGCCTTTACATTCAGAGAAAAACATCAGCCCAGGCGGTTGAGGGATGTAATACATGGTGCAATTTATGGGATGTGGCTGTGAACAGGTTATATAGCCTACATGCTGTGTGCCTGAGGTATGATTGCTTTGTCTCTGAGGTCTTTTTGTTTTTCACTGAACTAACCTTTATCTTATGAAAAAAGTGCATTCTGAAAGATGAACATGACACTGGGCTGTAATTTAGTCGTTTGTGTCTGTATTTATACACTCTCTGACTGGAGAGGGTTGAATAGCTATTGTATTGATGTTATGTTAAAACAGAGGTTTAGAATAGTGCTCTAAGTAGGTTTCTATAAGAGTGTTGTTTAGTGTGATGGATTGAGAAGCTCTTTAGCATTCCTGATGTCTGAAGAGGAAAAAGAAAAGGACCGTTTTCTTTCCTCTGGGAGACAAGGAAAACTCTTTTGAAGCAGCAGACTAAATCAACCTGCTATGTAAAGACCAGATGCATTTTGTAAGTCAATTACCATTAAGCCTAAACTTACTAGAACCTAACAATAATTCCAAAAAATTTTAAAAACACTAGATTTGACCAACAGGTTGTCAGGGCAGGAAATCACTTTGTTGATAGGTTTTTCTCAAACCAGTGTTTTGAAGACAGCATTTTTGTTTTCCCCGTTTACCAGTATTTGAATAAAAGATTCACTACACCACCTGCTTAATTCAAACATGTCTGAACAGGTGCTGTACATTGCACCCTGTGTTCATGAGTGGACACTGGCATAAAGGCTTTTAGCTGCGAGTGTAAACAAACGCTTTAATTCTAGATAATAGTTCACTGCACATAATGCTCAGGGAGCAGCAATGACCAGTCTCAGTGGCATCATTATCACTCTAATTTGTATTAGTGAGGCCTATCCTCTGAGGAATAATTATGTATCTAGCGTGTGCTCTTTTAATGAGGTTAAACTTAAGTCTTTGTACTGGATGGAGGTCCAGTCTTGCCAATTTGTGAAAAAAACATGCAGCCTTTTGCTGTAATTAGTGTTTGTTAGCTTTACACTATTATTGCTCTTAATAAGGTGGCAAATAGGCCTCGAAGTAATACTGCCCTTATTGATATATGCACATGTTTGTAATTGCATTGCTTAAGTTCATGGTCACCAGAGCAGTTCTGAGAATATAATGTATATAAATGTGACTTTAAATCATGTTAAATCACAGATACATAATGTATGCATCTCTCTACGATACAACAGCATCTTTCTACAGTGAGTTGTGTGTGGTTTTACCTGTTGTGTAGTGCACTAGGGAGTTGCCCCGTGTCTGCTCAGTAGCTTATCACGGCGCTAAGTGGATGTAAAGATCTCTGGTTTAAACAGCCTGATCCTGCTCCACAACACAGCTAAACCCATTTAAACACTCTGACCTGTTGCTGATACAATCAGAGATGTTCTCTTATCAAATAGATGGACTCCTGTAACCTTTTCTCTGAAAGTCACTACCAGTTTACTAGCAGATCAATCACTATGTCGATGTCTGTTGGTATCTGTATTACCAGATACCTGACACCTCCCTGT
>JAZGTK010006771.1:0-20312 GCA_036877625.1 Ambastaia sidthimunki | reverse complement strand
TGTAAACTGTAAATGTACTGTTTGATGTGTGTGAAGGTCATACAGATAAATTCCATTTACATGTGTAAAGCTCTTAAATGATTCTGTTCTGCAGGTCAAGACAAGAGCTTTAGAAATGTTCTGTTGCCCATAATTACATCAGTGCAACTTATCACCTGGGTGAAGTTTTTAATATGAGATCTCACTGACGCCTCTGCTGGTGAGATCTCGCACTTAAACACTGACTAACCAAAGCTGCCCTCAACATGTTAGCCAATGAGAGAGAGCGCTTGATGTAATGGGTTCAGGTCACTCGCTTGCACACTTTAACCTCTGACCTTTGAGCTCATGTGCCACAGAGGTATTTCTTTCACTGGGACATTGGAGATGTGTTTTGGACAGGTTAAAGGAAGAGTGGTAAGCAAGCTGGGATCCGTTTGTACCTGCTGTAATTTTAATGGGCCTGATAAAGATGGATCCCATGACTTTGTGATGGATGAAGTCACGGAGCACCAGCGTGGAAACTGATGCTTTTATCTTAGTTTATTTAGGCCAAGTTGTGGTTCACCAAACATTTAGGTTCTGGACATTAACATTAATGAGTGAGCAGGACACTTTCTATCAGCCCAGTGCATAACCAAACCAAAGAGTGAGTAGAAAGTGCTTGTGGTAAGAATTATTATGCCACAAACGCTGGTTTAACTTGTATTGAACAGAAAACATGCCTCTACTTGTGACTTATTTTATAACTGCTGAGTGTAAAAATACAAATAAACATAAATGTTTGTGATATTTTACAAACAGATTAAAAATATTTTAACATGCACTGGGAAACATTAAGAACGTAAAACTAAAACTTTTTCTGTGTAAGGAAGGGTTCATTTATACGTTGTTCCAGTAAAGGTACAGATATTCATCATACTGTGAATGAATACTCACATAAATCTGCATGTGTTTCAGGCTCTGCTGGTGTTTATGCAGAAGCTCAATGTCTGTAAATCAACAGAAGTGAAGTGATAGATTTTCTTGCAGGAATGCGGCACATAACTCAGCTAAAGCGCTAACGCTTGACCCCGACTGCTGCCGATAGGGCGGGTCAGAGAATCGACACAGCAATTGACCCTTGTTGACCTCTGTGGCCAATAAGGCTAATGGTGGCATTAGTCCTGACCTGCCCCAGTTCAACTGACTTCTCCCTGCAGAAGGAAACAGCATAAAGTTAACTGGTAAATGAATCAGGGTGTTTTTCTCATGAGTGTAAACACATTCCACTTAGGTGGGCTAGTAAAAAAAAACCACCTGGAACACCCCAGCAACAATCTAACAGAAACCCAAAACACCACAGCAAAAATGTAATGCACTCAAAACCCCCAGAAATAATTTAGAATAACAGCAGCGGTAACCACACCACAGCATAACACCTCTGCAACGTTACTACAGTTCAATGCCAGAGATGAATACAGAGAGAAGATCCAAACTATTGCACCCTTTTACAAAAGAACATGCTAAAAAGTTGTTGCATGTTTTTGTACTTCAGCCAAAGTCAAAGATCCAGAACTGATTTTTTTGTCCACCTGTCACAAACATGAAAACAAACAAACAAAATTGTAGCTGTACCAATAGCAGGCTGATGTTAGAGGACTCATGCACTTAAACAATGTTCATGTTTCTCCATCTCCCAGCAGGAATGAATGAATCTATAACCGGCTTCATTTTCCGGAATAGACAGATAGTTAAATACTGTTAGTTGTTGCTGTTAAATCGTGGAACAGATGGATGGTCACTGAAGCAAGTTTTTCACCAAGAACACAGAACAGAAAGACTGTCTTAAAACCTCAAAAGTGTGTGAGGCATGTCACTGTAAATCTGCGGCTGAGAGTCAGAGACTGATGTTGTGAAGACTGGATTGGGGTAAAGATGGAGGCTGCTGGTGTTGGCTGGTGGATTAAGACGTTAAGCTCTTCAAGCTCTTCTGCTGATCTTCTACAGATCCCTGTCACTGCAGCAGCTGGTAAATCTGATCTCAACACACACACCGCTGCTGTTTAATGCTACGCACACATCTGTATAGATACACAAGAGCATGACGTCACACTCCTCTGAGATCATGATGCTAAAGTTTACAGTGTTCAGATAAATGAGGTTTGTATTTTATAGCTCAAGAGATTCAATGGAGGCCTCAGATGTTTCTCCTGAAAAGCTCGTCATTTAGTCTTCAGAGAATTTGAGGAGAAATCTTTAAGTTTATATCACTGACATTGCAGACTTTGGTATCTTGGTGAATCTAGAAACAGTTTGAGACACTGATGAGAAATTCTAAAGGAGACACATGAGACAATGACATCTGAGAAGCATGAGATCTAACATCTTAACGTCTCCATTTGTTCTTAATTTGAACTCAATAAGACACAACCCTGCTAAAAAGAGCGGCATTATTAGTAACCAGTATATGTTGTACTTTGGTGTCCCGGTGATGTTTAACTTTACCAGTGAAACTTATTCTAGACCAGCACTAGGAACAGCTGGATCATGGTGTAATCAGGGTTTTATTTTGCAGAGCTCTTACAAATCTCATTTGTAGTTTTTCTTTCTCATGGGCCGTGTCAATGTTACACACTCTACAGTCTCTTGCAGTGTGTTACCCATAATGCATCAGTGAATTAACAGCACAGTGTTTCTGCAGCATCTGTTCTCAGTGTAAATCATGTTGTGTTGATGTCTCTCTCTCTCTCTGTTTTCTGTTCAGATAAATTGTCACGTCTTTTGATTAATGCAGATGTGCTCAAGCAAAACTGACTTAGTTATTTAAAGATAACTGAACACAACATTGTGCTTGACACAACATTGCTTGTTTTTTGTTTGTTTGTTTTTATATTATTGTTTGTAATGTAGATGTATCATCTCTTGTGTGAAAATCATGACTGATGTTTTACACAAACATTTACAATTTATTCATCTCATAAATCGATTTTAATGTGACACTAACAGAACAGCAGTGTTTGTGTTTTAGGGCAGTGACATTTGTTAAATCTTAAGTCTGTGTGTGTGTCTGTTCGGCTGACTAGTGGAAAATGGGGAATGTTTGGTACAATGCTATGACACACACACTCACATAAACACGATTTGCATTGTATGTTTTTATGACATGTCATGTTACTGCAGAAGTCCTATCTTCACCTGACAGAAAAATCAGTCCAGACTGAAAACAGTGACTAAGTATCATGCTAACATGATTTAGCATAATGCTAGCATGAATTAACATGATACTAGTATGATTTAATGTGATGTTAACATGTTTTAACATGATTTATTATACCGCTAGCATGATGACAAACCGTGTGTGTTGTACACCGAAGATTTGTCCAGAAAAAGAAGCAAAAACAAAATGAAAAAAAAAATAAAAAGAAGAATATGAAGAAGAACAAAAAGAAGATGAAGAGGAAGATGAAGTAGGCAGGAGAGTGACAGTGATGTTTTGCTTCAGTACTGTTAAAAATATTGTATAATGTATAGTGGTGAAAGTAAAAAATACAAAAATTAAAATGTTAGGCATATTGAGTGTGTTTGCAAACACACCATCCAATCAGATGCCACTGATTCAAAGTTGCCCACCAATAGCATGTCTGCTTCAGCCTGCCCACAATTACCAGCATCTCTGCTGTTCTGGTAGTGCGAGGTGGGTGCACAACTGGGGCCAGTTGTGGTCTACTGGTTAGTGAGTAGGGTTTGTAATCAGTAGGTTGCTGGTTTGATTCCAGTGCCAGCAGGCAGCAACTGAAGTGCCCTTGAGCAAGACACCAAACCCCCGATTGCTGCCCGGGCGCTGCAGTGATAGCTGCCCACTGCTCCAGTGTGTGTGTGTGTTCATGACATGCAGTGTGTGTTCACTCCTCACCAGTGATGGTTAAATGCAGAGGTCACATTTTGAGTATGGGTAACCATAACTGACAAAAAAACATGTCACTTTACTTTACTTTACTTTACTGAATCAAGGTGCAATAAGAGAATTGAGATGTTCTTCAAGATGGCTGACCTCGAGCGGTTTCCGGGAGCAAAGAAATGAGAAAGCATCAGTCTGAGCAGTGAGAACCTCATGATGTTTCAATTCGTTGAGGGAACGTCTTTTAAGTGGATTATCTCACAGCGGTGTAGTGAAGTGTGAAGCACATTTGAAGAGTCATTGTGAGTTTTGCAAGCATCAAACAGATTTCTTCACTGTAGTGGAATCGTTCAGATGTCTGTCAATCTATTTGGAAGCATGTGATAAAATAATTATCTTTTCAGCAACCCGCTTCACTTCCGGCTGTGGTAAGTGTCCCATAACACACCTAACCTATATTTTCAATGTGTCATACCACGTGATTGCAGTTTTGTGTGCATTTTTCTTAAGTAATGGTTTAATTACATTGATAAATTGCTCATGTGATGTTACTCAATGCTGTATTGAGCATGTTGACCCATTTCCACGATGGATCAATAGCTCCACCATATTGTGAGCAGCAAAGCTGCTCTGTTAAAGTTGCATCTCTGGCTTTTCAGGATTAAAAAGCACAACATTTCTGAACCAGTTTCAATGTTTTACAGTCTACATGAAGTTCAAAAGCATTTGTCTCCATTTGCAGGGAAGGTCATTCATTGTTGGGATTTGTGAAGTCTTTGAGAGAAAATGCAGAGGTGTAACAATTAGATGTTTTGTGTTTTACAACACACATTTTTTATGAGATTGTCTTGACTAATTTTCTCACAAATTTGATCATGCAGATTTTCTTACAAATACAGCTTATTGCAGTTCATTCATGTAATTTTGTAAAACGGTCATTTAGCATAAACATTTAGAGGGATTAACGTTAAAAGTATTTATGTCTCTCACAGCCAAACCAACTTTTCTCATTTTGGTTTGTTTTCTTGACCATGAATAAACCTTGAACCTGAAGTAGCAGTGAAATAAAATGCTGTTTTTCATTTGTGTGAAATGCTGAAGTCACAGAATATATTAAACATTCCCTTTATATTAAACCGCAAAGCTCTTTAATGAAACATCTGTTAATTAAAGTGCCGTTGTTCTTAGTCTCCAGTAATTGATTCAATTTGTCTCACTTCATCTGTTGCTGCTGACCTCCACTTACTTATTTGATCAACCTGTGGTGTATTTCGGGCTGGTAAGAGGATTTTGACATTTAACCACTTTAATCTTGTTTTGGGTGAAAATGGGGGGATTTTACACCAAAGTAAATGTCTGCTAAAAGAACCTCAAAGAGCTCTTACAGGAATCATGAATCATTTATTGTGAATCTTGTGACTCTGGAGCCTCTGACTTCCTGCTTCCATCACTGTAGTAAGAATACAGCTCCCTCTAGTGAAGCTGAACAGTCCTGCAGGAGAAATGTTTGCCTCTTTGTTTTGTAATATGTTTGTAGTAATTTATGTTTTAACTGTGTTTTGTTATATTGTGTTTATCGTGAAGTTTGTAATATCCCTAATATACACAATTGAAAAGTTTGGAATTGAAAAAAAGAAATTTGGTTTAGCATTTAATGGATGGAAATTATATAGGCTTTGTTTGTTTGATACTGTAAAGAATCATTGATTTGCTTTTAACATGCAAGTTATTATTACAGCTTAAGAAACTAAAGACAATGACCCAGAAAAACATGCAGCAGTCTGTTTTTTCCAGAAACACGCACACACACACACACACACACAGAATTAGTAAATGCAATCACAATCTTAAAGCAAGTTAATTGAGATAATTTATTTAGCCTTCCCGATGGCTTTATGCCTGTTTGATTAAGTAATTATAGAGTTTGTTTTTCAAATTTTGCATAATATGTCTTTAAATCTTGCACAAAGTGATCGGGCTCCATTAACGATCATAATAAACTCTTTTAAAAGCATCTTGCTTTATGATTTGTCTAGCGTGAGGTGAGATTCTCATACTATCTGGCTGCATGACAAATAGACAGAATGCAATCTTACAGCCGTGCCATAAATCTGCAGCCGTGTGCTCAGAGCACTGAAAAACTCCAGCACACAACTCACTCATACAGACTCAGATACAGCCTGTCAGTTTGCACATGAGGCATTAGAGGACTCATGCACATGTCTCTGTCTTAAACTAAAGACCCTGAAAATGAAGACATTCATTAAACTCACTGTGATACTGTTGATCAGTTACTGACAGTGTATCTCTGTGTTACATTTAATCTTTCAGTATATCACTAATGATTGACCCACTGAAAAAAGTTCACATAAATCAATTAGAAATAACTCCACTGATAAATCCTATATTTGGGGATGTATTTAGACTTTGTTTAAATTAATAATTTTCAGTTGTATTTAGATCTATGTAATATAAAATAGTAAATTTAGATTATAGTACGTGTAATTTAGAATAGTATCACCACGTTTTTAAAGAATAATTATAGATTAATATCGCATATTGCATGGCGTTTGTCGGACATTTGAAAAGGAGTTAGTTTGTAAGTGCTGAGCGCTACAGGAATCACGTGACTGCACACGAGTGTCGCAACTGTGTTTCTCAGCGGCTCTGCTGCCGCAGACACTGACGCGTCTGTCTGTTTGTGTGCGAGCCATCCAGACGCAAATGCTGAGAAATGCGGTTGCTTGTGAGTTTAGGCTCAATACGCGATGGCGAGGAAATGAAATAGCAAATTGCTGTTGTAATTTATATATGACAGGGTCGTAACTCGTAAGACATGGAAAATGCTTATTGCAATTTGACTTTGCATTTTCATTTAAATTTTGGCAGATATTGTACGTTCGTGTAAACGATATAATGTAAACAATTCGCGATTGCAAATGCAAAGTCTTTTTTAAATTGTCCGGAAAAACGCTCCATACTATTGCATTGCTCACACAGCGCTGACGTCAGAGACGCTGGCGGCCCGAGCCGTCACGTGGTCCGGCGGTTGTCATGGTAACCAGCGGCCGGTGTGTTTGCGACAGTTCGTGTTCCGCGCGACGCAGCTAACGGACGAAGCGTTAACGCGTGAGTTTAAGAAACATGAATGATGTTTATATCGTGTGATGTATAAGATTGAAACGAGAGAAGTGCGATATATGCGACAGTTGTATGTGTAGTTTTATATGAGGCCTCGCGTAGAGCAATATAACACAAGCACATGTCTGTATGTTTCATTTCTCTCATAACACTAACACAACATACATGACACTCTCCTATCTGAACATGCATTATGACTGATGAACCTTGAACCACCTTCTATGAATATGATGATCAGTCAGTACTGTGATTTTTTTTTTGCCATGTACCACAGTAATATCATGGTGTTCTTGTTACCCTGCAATATTATATCAGCTTTTGAATATGGTCATAATTTGTGAAGGGACTCATATTTACTCTGTGAGTTAGCATGTTCTCACTTTGATTATAAAATGTATTTATTACATTAGTAGTAGTCGTACTTCAGAAACGCCTCTGAAAGAGAAAACCATAAATGCATCTTTTGTATTCACGTCTGAAATGTAATATTCAGATATCAGTTTAGTGTCTGTATTGAGTAATATTTAGATAAGTAACATGAATATGTGGATATTTTGAACTTTAATTGCTTACAGTTTTTAATTGCTTTTTATAAAAATGTGTACATTGTGAGATATTTCATTGTCAACCAAAATATTAAAGAACACTGATATACATTTCTGTCGACAGCCCCCCCTCTACTGCTATCATTTTTTGATTTTTGATACGATTTTTTGTTGTTGATGTTGCTTTCTGCAGACATGCAGTGCTGTGGAGAAGCTGATTGAGTGAGAGGACATGCACTCGCCATGGAAACATTACATTTACATTTGCCTGCCTGTTAGTTAACAGCACGCGCCCCGTTACACAACATGCAGCCCTGCAGTTACTGGAGGAGTCCTGCCACCGGGCCTTCCTGAGCCCACTGATGCCCGTCATCCCCATTCCACGGAGGGTTCGATCCTTCCATGGCCCTCACACTACCTGCATGCACTCGGCCTGCGGGCCAGCACGTGCCACCCAGATCGTTCGCACCAAGTACAACAACTTTGACCTTTACCTTAAGTCTCGTTGGATGTATAGTTTCATCCGCTTCCTTCTTTACTTTGGCTGCAGTCTTTTCACCTCCCTCCTCTGGGTGGCGCTGTCTGTTGTCTTCTGTCTGCAGTACATCAGTGTGCGAATTTTCCTCCGTCTCCAGTACAAGCTGTCTGTAATTCTCCTGCTGCTGGGTCACCGCCGGCTGGACTTCAGCCTCCTCAACGATCTCTTCATCTACAGCATGCACATCACCATGTTTCTGATTGGAGGGCTGGGATGGTGTTTCATGGTGTTTGTTGATATGTAAACGTTCTGACTGGCCGAATGAAAATGAACAGTGTGTTGGTGAACTACTTCAGAAATCTTAGTGTTATTAAACACCCCTCAGTTAGCATGAAACCTTCACGGATCTTGACAGTAATGAGCACATCAACATCAAAGAGCGTCACCATGCTTTAATCTCACCTTTGTCAGAAACATTCTGTTGAGTCTGCATGTATGTTTTCTTAATAATTGTATGTAGTGTTTTTTTGTATTGATGCTGTGCATATGGGGAAATTATTTACTGATTATTGTCAATAAACCATGTTATCGTACAGTTATGCATGTGTACTAGATTAAAAGAATAGTTCACCCAAAAACTGGAAGTGGACGTGGGCTGAAAATGAGATGATATGAGTAAATGATGACAGAATGCTCATTTTTTTGTGTACTATACCTTTATATATTTTTGTGCTCAAATTTTAGAGGTGTTTTTTATCCACGTTTCTCCTGTTCTCACAGTCTCGTACAGCAATCCTTCACTAACAGCCTCCCTCAGATTTTACTTTCAGAACAGTTATTTGTATGGTGCCAGTCACAGTCTGATGCCCCGCGTTGCATTGGTGTGGCGTTCCTGACGCCAGCCAGGCATGAAACTGAAGTGAGTACAATCTGCCTTTGTGTGAGGATCAACATCATATGCCTCACACTTGGCCAAGCACATCCTTTTGTTCAGAAACTAAAGGGAGACCATTGACATTTGGAACAAGCTATTGTACGACTCAACCAACTCTGGGTCATTGGACTGATGAAGTTTCATATAAAGTGATTGGACCATTGAAACATCCACCTGTGTCAGATGGCCGGTCTGAGCAGGACATGCAGATCTACTGCTGGTGTGTTTAGATGCTTGTTGTGGCACAGTACAATTCACTAACTTCTCAAGAGCAACATCACAACACTGAATTAAAATGGTGTAAATATTACTGGTGTGTGCTTTCATGATCCTTCAAATACATAACAGAATTGTATCCGCATTGGTTTGAAAGAGATGCATGAAGAAGTTCAGTATTGTTTGATAATGTCTAACTGTTCTATCAGCAGCTGTCTTTAATGAAAAACAATGTGTGTAATCCTGCTGCAAACATCTCACGACCTCAGATTTCCTGAATATCTAAATATCAGGGGTATTGGAAATAATCAGAAATAAAAGTTACATTGTGTTGTTATTATATATATTATTATAAGGCATTAGTCTGATTGTATATTTTGAGTTGCTGCAGGTGTAAGTGTGAAAAGAAATGAAGTGATTTATATATGAATATTGGGATATTAATGACACTGAAAGACATCTGTTTAATATGTGATAACAGAACACAATGCGTATAAAATGAAAAAAAAGAAAAGAATTAAGAGTATTTTAATTTTTTTAATTAAAGTTAAATATCCCTGAAATGGCATTGAGGAAAACCCATGTACAGGTAATGAAATTTTTTGAAAGAAAAAGGTTGTGGCTTAT
Source organism: Ambastaia sidthimunki (assembly GCA_036877625.1). Taxonomy (NCBI): domain Eukaryota; kingdom Metazoa; phylum Chordata; class Actinopteri; order Cypriniformes; family Botiidae; genus Ambastaia; species Ambastaia sidthimunki. The sequence goes on along the minus strand of JAZGTK010006771.1, from coordinate 10,512 downwards.
CAGTAGTTATTATTAGGGGTTCAAGCACAAAGTCCTATTGTAATTGCAAGAATTATTAGAGGTTCAAGCGTGAAGCACTAAAACCCTATTGTTTTTGTTAGATAGGGGCAAAGACCCATCCATTATTGTATCCATTAGTTTATACGGGTCAAGACCCTATTGTTTTTGTTTACTTCTGCTCCTGAGTCTATGGCAGTCCATAGAAACATATGATAAAAGTTGTGAAATTTGGCACACAGATAGGGGAAATGTTACTGGACCTGTCTGAAATGTTACTGGACTAAATGTGGTGTCTACCTCATTTGGGATGTGGCAAAGTGTACCAGTAAGTCTGTAGAAACATCAGAAGACCAGTAAACTAAGTGAGCTCATCATTATAAAGTAGCATGTAAAATGCTTTTAGGCAAAATAGGTGGTACTACATTATGTATAAATGATGTATCCCTGTATTATTTTAAGTTGACTCAACAATTTTTTTTTTGCAATGCATTCATGTATAAAGCACTTTTGGCACAGAAGAATTTGCCAAATCCAAACTCTTCGAGGCACAAAAAAATTAAATTGTGTTTTAACATGTTGAACGCTTTATAAAAGTCCAAAAAAAAGAAGAAAACTATCATCACTGATCAGATTATAGAATAATCTAAGATGTCTAAGACTAAAGCGTATATTACTGTATGTCTGTGATTAAGGAACCCAGATTGTGCCTCATCAGTTATAGAATTAAGGACATTTTGATTCTTTTGGAAAGAATATGAGCCAACTAACCGGATGCCAATTTTGAGTGAAAAGTTAATCTTTATTCTGCTAGTTGGAAGTTGATGATTATTTATGCTCTTAGTGGACATGTTTAAAAGAACAGCGGCAAAAACAGGTGTGACGGAGGTTTACATTCTGTTTAGGATTTTTTGCCTGACAGGTACAATACTTTAACACCTGGCTTAAACCTTTTGTAAATTATTTTTAAAGTTATGTTTTCCAAAAAGTCCAGAAACAGCGGAAGATAAGCGGATTACCTACAATATCTTCATTATATATTTATTCATATTTTGTGTGTTGGGGGGCATAAACCATAAAGCCATATAAGTACATATAACCGTATAAAATCCATGCGAGCTGAAGCACAACTCATGAGCAAATCTGTGTTCTTCCGCAGATAAAGTGAAGTGCAGTCTTCTGCGTTTAAAATCACATCCTGCACCTTTACATCACTAAATTCTGACACACAGCTGCCCATCAGTATTTCATAAGAGCTAATAGTAATATAAATACGTTATTGAACTAAGAGGCTTTGAGAAATAAGTGTGAAACCCGTTTCCCATGATATATGATCCTGTTCATGAGATCAGAAGTGAACGGGACGCCCGACTGTGTCTTTAAAAACTCCTGAAAGCGTTTGAGAGTGATGTCACTGAATCACTTCCTGAACTGAGAGAGAGACCCAGAGAGAGAGAGAGAGAGAGAGAGAGAGAGAGAGAGAGAGAGGAGGGTCTCGTGTAAACTTTACATTCACAGTCATAATCGCTTCAGATCTGTATGTGGAGGAGAGACGCAGCGGGTAAATATATGATCGCTTCATTATTCTCAGTCTTTGCTGCTGGACTGCATGACGCATATGGGCCATGTTTCATTTCCTACTAAATGTATTGACATGAGTTCAGAGGGATGGAGACAGTCACACTCTGACGGGCTTGTTTTCATGTCACGCATGTCTGGCATTGACACGTTTCGTGTGGAGAGTTACTGTGAAGGAATGTCTGTTGATTCTCTGTGTGTTTCACTGTAGCTGGTAAAAGAAGAGTGCGCGTGCACGTGTGCTCGTGACTGTAACATTGTGACATATTTACTGTATAATGACCGAGAGTGATCGACAGTTACCCCAGAACTCTTATGACATGAGCATTACTTCATGTGCACTAACTGAAGTACATGAAAGCTGTATTCCTGTGTTGGTTTAGTATTATGGTACCAGCATGTACATGAACTGTGATGGTATTCTTTAAAGTAGCTGGAGAAACTGTAGGGTTTTGCTAACTGAAACCTTCATTCCTTGATTGTTTTGCTTTTACTTTAAGGTTCATTTAAAGATTTCCAAGTGTCAGTTATAGATGAGCTTGTTACAGTGCGTGATGTCATTTTATATTTGTGTGTGATCAGCATGTGTATTTTTTAAATTAAGTGTTTGCATGAAGTTTTATTGATTTGGTTTGTTCAGTGAAACCGGATGTCAGCTTTACTTGTAAACACACATAAACACAATCACTAGCACACATGGTTGAAATGAACTAGCAGTTTGAGACGGTTGATCTGGAGGTTTAACGGGAGGTTCTGTAGTTCAGACAGAATTCTCTTCTTCTGATCTGTACTTGTGTTTGTTGCTTTAGATTATTCACATCATGACTAAAGTGGAGAAAGGAAGTTTGGTCAGAGGAGAGAGTGTATGACTGCATAGTGTGTGTGTGTGTGTGTGTGTGTGACTGTTGCAGGCTGCTGTCTGGTTTCCAAGACATGTGACTGTGCACAATGCCTTCTTTCCTATGCAACTCACATGTGCTTCATGGCATTTCCTGAAATACTCTCCATGTCTTTCTCCATTATAGATGACGTCTCACAAACACTGTACATGAGTGATACAAACAGCCCTTAAATCTCTCATATTCTTTTTTTGAAGCGTCGCTGGCGAATCAAACGTGTCAGTCAGCTCTTCCTGCTTCTTGCTCGGGTCGAGTGTGTCTGAAGGTTTTTATGTTGTGTTTCTGTAAAGGCCTCTTCTTGTCACTGCTGTCAGATCATCACCAGTGGTTACTGCACATTTGCACAATATGAAGTTCATATTGTTAGAGGATGTACAGTTAAGACCCAGTTATGATGAATGAAGACAAGGAGATGAGGTCAATGTGGAGGAAATTTCCTAAAGAAATATTGTTTGTAGTTTTGCCAGCTGTCAGTTTCACCACTCACAAGGATTTCCTAGGCCAGCCCGCTTTTACCTTTAATTCAGTAGTATGTATGCTAACAGTCAACTATCTACACCATGTTCCTCAGAAATATTCAGAATTATTATATAATTAAGAAAAATTAATAGTCAGAAAAATGTGTTTCTGATTGGTTTATTTATAGATAGCGTTTAGTAATCTCTGTACTAGAACACAAGGGCCACAAACATTTACAATATCAGCAGTCTGAGGACATATAATCCTTCACATGTTCCATAGCTTGATATGACAGTAGCAGGTCCAGCTTTTGCATGCCATAGGTCATCATTTTACACACACACACACACACACACACACACTCTCCTCAAGGTCAAGGTGTTCAGCTTTCCCAGAGCGGAGAATGTTCCCAAAACATGGTGATAAAACATCTCATGGTCATGTAAAAATTCTGCCAGTATTAAATAATAAACTGTATTCTATAATAAACGTGTATGTTGCAGTGGGATGGATATATCCCCAGCATATATTTGACACCAGCAGAGACACCTGTCTCGTGTTTTCCTTACACGTCAACACAGAAAAATGTTCTAAGAATTCTTGGAACTCTTTTAATAACATGAACCTATTATGTCTAGGTCTATAACAATCAGAAAATGTTAAATACTGATTGGGTCTTAATAATATTTCAATCAATAGTATTTAATGGGAAGATAAATGCTGATTAATTATTAATATGTAAATGATTGACAGGAGGTTGAGCTAAGGAGACCACCCCTTCAATATGCTTTTTTAATGGCTGATTCTTAAACTGTTTCCCTCAATCCAAATGTACAGTTGTAAGTACCAACAGATGTTCATCATTACTGACTCTAAGCTCATGTCTCAAGCAGTGCATTAGTTCAGCAGTGTCACAGCACATTAGAATAGATGCCTGATAATGTCAGTTCAGGTAGAATCACTCCGTTTCAGTGTTTCTCTTAAATTTCAAATTTCACTTAATGTACTGAATTTAGTTGTATTTTGTGTGTGTAGGTTTGTTCATGGTTTATAAAGGATGAGGGCTTAATGTCACTAAGTCTGTCCAGGACTGTAATACAGGACTGTTTTACTGTACACACAAACTTTGATCCAGCAACAAGACATGGCAGGATTTTCTCTGGTTTAAAAGTGGATTTGTCTGTTCATCTTGCTGTTCTGTGTGCAGTTTATTTGCCTTTTATGACTTGCACTGGCTCATGTTGTGACTCAGTTGTGTAGTTGCTATATGGAGTTGTAGTGCAAAGGTGATCAGTTTCTGCAGAGGTGTGTGTGTGTTCTCATGTCTGTGCCTGTGAAGCCGGTCTTTGGTTTGGCTTTCCTCCATCTCTCTGATGACGCGCTGCAGCTGTATTTTTGCACCGTGTCCTGAATTGCCTTCCTGAGGCCTTCGCCCTACCAAACATTCCACATGAGGCTGAGGGGCCGGTCACCTGACATGCTCTCTGCTCGGCCCCCGACGGGCCCCTCTGCTGAATAACATGAGCTACTCTGTACATCAGTCAGCTGATCTCAGACCAGAGACTGTGAAACACACGCTCATGAGTCTGCAGGATTTCCTGCATCGATTGCTGAAGTGTTGCTTTTCCTCTTGATCAGAATATTGATCAAAAATAATAACAAAGATTCTGATTATAGTTGTTTCATTTATGATCATTCATTCCATCTGCTCTTACTGTGTTAAAGCTGTTCACATACAGTGAGTTTTGAACAGTGATTTAGTTTTCAGTAACCAATCACAGAGGTGTTGAAATTAACAGGTAATGATAATTGGCTATAATGATTCAGATCAGATTTAGAGATGTGTGTTTCATATTTTACTTCTGTAGACAGTGACATGTAAACTTGAGATGTGTGTGCCTTGTAGATGACTGTATTCATTATATGACATCACAGAGTTACCATGCCAACAAAATGGATGTCCGACGACTGTCTGATTTCCAGATTACTAATCTAATGCACAGAAGCATTGTACCTGTTGAGTCCCATCGTGTCGGATTGAGGTAATAATGACATGTGGGTGAAATGACCTTTACTGGTGTTGTGTAAACACTCTCTTATTGCTCTGTATACTGCTGAATGCCATTCACACATTCACATACTCGCTGGGTGATTGAGGTGAACAGTAAACACTGTATTGAAGCAACAGTCTGCAGTGTGATGGAGTGAAGAAGCAGGACAGAGGTCTGATCATTTGTTACATGAAAGCTTTTTTGCTATCCCTCCCCCTGCTTTCTCTTTGTGAGATTTCTGGTAAGTGACATGGCCGGCCTTTGGCATCACGCCTGGCTGGATCACATGGTATGGATGTCACGCCAGTGTGTGTGTGAGTAATTCCACATGAATGACTGTGTGTATAATGTATAATTCCAGCAGGGCAGAGCTCAGCGGGACTGTAAACACTTCAGAGCTCCGATGATTTTCCACTTTACTGGCCTGTTTAAAGCGCTCAGGAAGACTGAAGCTGTTTTTATCAGCTGTAATGGTGGCTGGAGTTGAAGAAGGGGTCCTGCAAGTGTCTGTTGCTGTGTGTTTTATACATGTTGAACACACACACTGCACAGGTAACGCCTCACACAAACAGAGCTTTTTGTTCTCGGCCTAATTTTTACTATTTTCTTTGACTCATCAGATGATATGTGAAGAATTTCCCCCTGTATAAACAGTGAAGTGGCCTCATTAGTAGTGTTTACTAAGACTGCATCTCTGGCACTATTTCTCATACTTAAGGTTGGAGCTTGATCACATTTCTAACTATTAAACTTATAACTATTAAGCTTAGGCATGGGTGTGGTGGGGGGGCTCTGTAGCGCCCCTTTTTGAGTAAAGTGATATGGTTAGTTTTGCCTACGGTCACCAAACTTCAAAATTACACTCATTAACTCCACTTAACAGGAAGCCGGCCATTTTGGATTGTTTGTGGATTTTTGGTCAATTCCAGGCTAATTTTTTTATGGGATTATTGGGATTGTCACCAAATTTAGCAAATATTATGTCAAGACGCTAAATTGCACAAGGAATTTTTGATATCTTAAACGATGTTAACATGGTGATACAATAAATCTATGACAAAAAATGTAAACAGGAAGTGGCTCATATATTCTGTGTGGATTGAGTTATTTTGTTAAAACTGGAGCTGTATGTTTGTTCCTGAGGACTGATGACATAGATGTGGCCATTGTGATTCACAGTCATAGCGCCACCAACTGGCAGAAGGAAGCATGTCACAGTTTAATATAGCAAATTTTCCCAAATTGCCTCATAGTTTGTCAGAAAAAGGAAGATATATATTATATAACAACTAAATTGTTAACAGATTTTTGATGTCTGGAATAGTGTTGCCATGGCATGGCAATCAAGTTATGGCAATAAATAGAACAGGAAATATCTCACGTATTCTGCATGCATTGAGTGATTTATGTTAAATTTGGGAAATATTGTGGGCTGATCACAATGATGTGGCTGATGTGAGTCATAGTTCTAGCACCACCAGCTGGCGGCAGGAAGTGTGCCACTCACAAAGACTTCCTCAATTATTTTACACACTAAATACATGTGATGACTATGCATCTCTTCAGGTACAGCACAGGTCAAAGGTCAGATTTGTATTTTTTTTAGCAGACTCTTTTATCCAAAACGACTTACAAAAAGAGAGAGCACATTTGTCCTAAGAGAACATTTTGTCCTAAGAACCAAAAAGACAAGTCTACAAATCTACATTTACAAGTGCTAATCGTGTTCTGAGGCTAGAAACAGGATGAACAGAAGAAGGTTTTTCAGAGCATTAGGTAAAAGTAGATGTTGTAGATTTAGTGTCAGATGTTTGAGTGTTTGAGTTTTGTGATTTATTTGTTTCTGTGATTCAGATCTGTCCAGTGGACCATCAGATTCTGACGTCATATCTCTCAGTATTTCTTTAAAGGGTTTGTTTTTCCCACAAATTCTGTTATTTTTAAACCCATTTTACTTTCTTTCAGGAAGATTAGTGTGAACATTATGTCCTTAACTTCTGCTTGTGTGGTCCACAGAAGACAGGCCAGTAAATGCACACTCACTTCAGTTTATTAAAACCAACGTTTCAGAAACAAGCCTTTATCAGGGTACAGCTTACACATGAAAAAGAGCATCTTCAAAAGAGACGATTATTGAAATCACAAAGAGACAAGAGTCATTTGATATCACAATTAAAATGGAAAAGTTAGTTAAACTCATTTTAACAATTTATAATCTGTTACCGAAGCCCACCTTGGAGGAAACGAAACCAAAAAACAACAAAACCTACAATCAAGTTCCATTATAGCCTCAACAAGACGCAAAACAAATTTGACCAACTTTTAAAACATTAAAATCCATGTTCAAGCCATGGAGTACTAGATATTTAATTTATGTATCTAAAAGGCTTCTTTTTTTAATTAAAATTTCTTAATTTCCTAAAAACCTTTTTATGGTAGAGACACCCTTATAATTCCTGTAGTGTAATGAGGGTGTTTAACACAGAAGACTGATGGTGAGGTGTGCAGGTCTGGTGTTCCTCAGTCTCTGTATGTTTGGTGATCTTCTGAGGCAGATTGAGTCCATTACTGCAGCACCTTCAGAACATCTCGCTCAGACTCAAGAGCTGCAGTGTTCAGGCTCACCTGATCTGTGGATGTCTGTAAATATCTGCACACTGTAAGTCTTCTACATTATCAGATTGTCCTTCATCTCCTGCAGATCATGATGTCTCTGCATTAGATCTTTAGATTAGATCTTAGATTAGTGTTCTCCTAAACCCACCCTTAGGCTGTTCCAACCCAATATAAACTTTTTGATTTAGCTGGTAATATTTTTTTAAGGCAGAAACTGAATTCAGTTCTTGCTCATTTGACTGCGTGTGTGATACAGGCAGACGCAGGGCGTCACGCAGGAATCGTGTGTCACATGCGGTGTGTCGTAAACCTCGGGGCATTTGAGGACGTGTCATTATGATATTTCTGTGTGCATCGCCCCATGTGACCCTGCAGCTCTGTTTCATCTTGAGACAAATGGACGAATCTTCAGTGTTGCTGTCCTTCATACGGCTGGATCAGTGGATAGATGCGCAGACGGATTCAGTGTGTGTTTGTCCTCAGTGTGTCAGTTTGTCTGTGAAGGACAGAGTGTCCTGGACTGCTCCATTATTCTGACTGAAGTCACTGTAAGAGTTTAAAGTGGGCTGATGCATGATGGTCCAGTGTTGATAGATCACATCTCCTGTCAGAATCTCAGCAGGTTTACTGAGTTCATGTCTGTATGTTCCTTATCAGAGATGTTCAAAGTCTATATTTAGTGTCTGCATGCTCGGTCTGACTCGGCACTATTCCTGCACGTACATGCGTGTGAGCGGCACTGCATTGCAGCTCTGCATTAACTGCTGGGAGGGGCATGCAGGCGTTCAGTGGGCACAGACACACGCTAATGCTGCAGCAGTTCATGAGGTTCTGATCACTCCAGTAATCAGTTACAAGAGTTTCAGATTTTGTAGTGTTAAATTCAGCAACTTTGTGTGCTTTCCATAATCATATATATATCATTGAAACGGGTTAAAACTGTTGATATAAATATCCCAGCAGACAGTGCTGGATGTTCTCTCGCTTTCTACAGGAAAGTGTTTCTGCGTGACGTTTGTAGAGTCTGAACACTGAAGCTTTTCTGCTCCACATCTGTGGAAATGAATGCAAATGTTTGAAGTGACACTGATTTCTGTTTTATTTAGTTCTGTGACCAGAAGCTTGTGTAGTTTGTAGTGAAGCTTTTGTGTGTCTGATTTGCAATCTCTGGACACACTGAACCTGTTCAGAACCAGTCCCTGTTTCACCCCAAAACAAACCATTCAAAATAGCATTTTTTATTTCTTCTTTTAAAAGATCATTAGAATGTTCACACTGTGACATTTTATTATGAGAATTTACCCTCTTTTTCTCATTATTATATTGTAATATTGCAATAATCAAATGTAGGGGTGAAATCACAAATGTCAGTGTGATATGTCTGTGTGTGCCTGTGTTTGATATCTGAGTTTCTCTCTTATTCTAGCCTTCAGATCTCTGCAGATCTGTGTGCAGACTGCCTGTCACTGAGTGTCGTTCTTTCATAGTTTGTCTTGTATGAATGTTTGAGATCTCCAGACCTCACCTGTATCTCTGACAGCTGAACTAAACCACTGCACCTCCTTATCAACAGACGAATTTTCACAGAAGAGAATGTCAGTGTGTTTGTGTATGTTGTTGTATTGGTAGATTTTTACACTAGTTATAAGCATGAATAATAAAAGGTGAGAAGGATGTTTGTTTGTTTCTGATAAATTCTTCGTTCTGTTCAGTATTTGTGTTGTGATGGTACACGGCCCATAATGTCAGAACAGACTCGTGTTGACATTAAACTTTCATCACATCCAACAAACAACATGAAAATCAGCCAAACGGCCGTTTCAGGACACAGATTTGCCTGCAGTGAATCTGAATGATGAGAATGTAAATGTCTGAACACTCTTATAAAGCTGATGTTGATAAATAAATAGTGAACGAGAATGTGAGACAGATGTGAGTGAGGGTTTGTTTTAGAGAAAAGATCTTTAGCTCAATTGAAGTCCCTGTAATGATGATAGCACGAATGGGAGTGTGTGTGTGTGTGTGTGTGTGTGTGTGTTTACAAAACCTCCGTTTGGGAATACCTCATTTGTAAAAACACTAAAAATATAGTAAACAAAGTTTTTATAAAACTGTAAAAATGCAGGAAGTTTTCTGTTAGGGTTAGAGTGTGAGTTAGGGTTAGTTTATATTGTTTATAACTAGCTGTGTATATAAACAAACGAAGTCTATGGAATGTCCCCATTTAGATAAGTAAACACGTGTGTGTGTGTGTGCACGCGCGTGTGTGTGTGCGCGTGTGTCATGCTTTTCTGCCTGTCCTTACATGACTTTTCTCTGTCTCACACCCCTTCCTCACTCATCTCACTCTCTGTGAGTCTGTAACTGTAGCTCTCTCGCCCTCTTTCTTTCTTTTTCTGCAACATAGCCTTCAGCATTTACACACTGATTCATCGGCTCCTGTCGAGTTGAGACCCTGTGGAACTAGGGTCAAACTGTAATGTAAACCAAACAGTAATGTAAATTGAACAATATCACCATCTGCTGTTTTGGAAGACAGCTGCATTTATGAGAACATCAAACTGAGAGAATCTCATATAAAATGTGTGTTGTAAAACACAGTACATTTAGTTAAACCTTTGCATTTTCCCTCAAATTGCCTTTTGTATTTGCAAAGTGCTTTCTGTTTGTTTCAGAGTTGAGTTTCCTTCACAGAGAAGACTGCCTTTGTTTGCAAAATGCTGGGTTTGTTTGTTTAGTTTTGGCACAATTTTAGCTGCCAAACTGACCAGACACACACAGATAGAGAGAAACACATGCAGAGACAGAGACAGAGACAGACACAGAGACAGACACAGACACAGAGACAGACACAGAGACAGACACAGAGACAGACACAGAGACAGACACAGAGACAGACACAGAGACAGACA
>JAZGTK010006770.1:0-17716 GCA_036877625.1 Ambastaia sidthimunki | reverse complement strand
CTAAACATGTAGAACTTTAATTTCTGCTTTTATTTAATTAGGGGCCTTCATGCAACAGCAAAAATCACTTATAAGACTTTCCTACAGGAGAGCCTGGTAAGATTTTCTACTGATATATTTTCTGCTGTTTTTGTGGTTCATTAGTGTAGAAGTGTGATATTTCTTTATGTAATGTCACAGGGGGCGACCCTGACCCTCTGGTCCAGCTGTGGGCGTTCAAGAAGTGGGCTGTATGGCGAGTGGCAGGGGGTCATATGTACCGGCGAGACCAACTCTCAAGTGCAAGTATGAATGTTATGAAGATGCCTTCTATCGTGCAGGATTTATGTTTTATGATTTATGTATATTATTACATTATTGGGTACTGTTGCTTGCAAAATAAATGTGTAATAGCTAAGTGCAGTTTTAGCTAATTTCAGTAAATCAATGTTTTCTTTTCAAAAAGCACTTTTTTTATTAATTAGACACTAGATACAGAAAGTGATTTTTTGAGGAATGCTGTTGAAAATTAAAATCAACATCTAAACTTCCACAATTTGCAAAATGTCTGCTCTATGAATTTAAAAATGTTAGCACATAGTCCTGGCTGTGTAAACAGGAGAAAAAAAAAAGTGGACCGATACACACAACACCATAACACTCTCGTGACCAATCAGCAATTAGGGGCATGTGCGTTATTGTTAGTCATTGTCTGTTATTATTTTGAGAGCGGGGCAATAAAGAGAGAGTTGTGTTTGTTTGGGGGTCAATTTTAAATATCAAGAGTTTGAAAGAGAAATTGCGTGCTGCATATTTTTTGCATAGATTAAGTCCATCTGTACGTTGTGTTCAGAAATATCTCCAGCAGCTGTGGAACACTGTGGTTCTGGTGGCTCTGGTCCTCTCCACTGGGGTCATAGTTCAAGCACGCTGGCAGTACCAGGACAACCAGTTCAATGAGGATTTAGAGGTGAACACAGCCTGTATCAATACAGTTTATGTTTTTTTAAAGAGCTTTTTGTTTTCAAATATGGTTATGAAGATTAAATGTAAATGAGCAATATTAAATGTGACAGGCAGGAAATCTAGTTACAAAATAATGGAAATTGAATTGTAATATTGATTTTAATATTAATATTGATTTAAATGTAGTATGTATTATACCTTGTCTCAGTCACATCTCAAACAGGACATTTTAAAGAGATTGTCAGCACTGAAAACCAGGATATACAGGCAACCCAAAGTGAGGTGTGACCCTACCCATACACAGCCTGTAGAGACGGACAATTGTGCAGTTTGTCTAGAGCAATACAACAACAACCAGGTGACATAACTGCTGTATATTCTTATGCTTGCCTCTGTATAAATATTCTTGTTCTGTAAAAGGTTCAGTTAGCATCATAGCTCTGCTTCTCTTTGTGGGTGTGTTTTAGTGTTTGAGGGTGTTACCCTGTCTCCACGAGTTCCACAGAGATTGTGTGGATCCGTGGCTCCTCCTACAGCAGACCTGCCCACTCTGCAAACGCTGTGTGCTTGGTGAGAAAGACACACCCACCACTAACCAACATTGTAGTTTTATGTAGCCAATGCTTTTTGAGGCTTATATCTTCATATATTCCTCTCTTTGCTCTCATCCTTTCAGGTAATTATTACTAAACTGGACCAGGACAGAATCTGGACAAGATTGGATTAGTGGAATTAGACTGTTTAATGGCAACTAAACCCCTCCTCTGTACTTTGTGGTCATGACTTCATGATAATGATCTTTGATTGTAAGAGTCTTCTTACATGACCCCAGGAGACCGATCTTTGGTCAGACCAATTGAAAAGTTCTTTGAAGGCAGATTGTCCTACATGGGATCAGATGTTTTTTTGCACAGTTTAGTACTGTATTTGTGTTTAACTAACTCAGCAAATCAAATAATCTACACCAGTCCTGAAATCATACGCACAGCAAACGTAACGCTTCAGAGAAACTTTACAAATGTACCAGGAACACTCTCAACGATGTGCAGAAAGAGAATGTGAGTTTACCTTGAGGAAAAGCTTTAAGACCTCTTGAGACCACATCAAAACACTGTCTCTGGTAAGCCTTCTGAAAGAAGACGATGCATGTTTGTTTATGGGCAGGTTATGTGGTAATGTAGTCATCATTCTGTTCTTGAATCAGTGAAATGTGGGTTGTTCTTGAGGAAAGTCTGCAGATCACCGACTTTTACACAACCAGTTAAAAGAAGACGTGCATTAATTTGGTTACTCTAATCCAGTGGTTTTCAACTGATGGGTTGAAATTCAAAAATAAGACACAAGATCTGACCCAGGTCAGTATTCTAATGAAAGGTAAGTGCAGGGATGCCCCTGTTTTTTTGCTGCAAGACAAAGATTTTCACCATGTTAAATGTGTTTTTCGAAGTGAATGTTGGCATATAGGAATATGAGTTTCAGAGCCAGTCAGAATATTTATTTAATTGGAATTTGGAACCATAATCTGTTTATGCCAAATATTTCCACATCTCACTCTTTAATCTGTCTTTGGCCCATTTTATCTCAGGAGTGTATCTGGTAAAACAGGTAGAAAACTATTAAGTCCATCAAATGTCACTGCACACTTGCACGAAAACAGGAATATCAACAAAAAGTCTTAAGAACAGTATTTATTCATGTTTTGTTTCTAACTTTTACTTTAAATTCAAAAGCATTCATAAATATGCTTTGTTAGAAAACAAATGCTTTTATCTTAGCAAGCAGAAATATGTTGCTTTAAATGGCAAGATAATATTGTCTGAAGATTAAAGTTTAAATGAAAACTGCAGCCAGTATGTACAAACCTCAAATCTGAAGGTTTCTCAAAAGACTGCTCTTAGGTCAACTCTTAACGCTTTCTAAACCTTTAATGAACTACCCCTGGCTCAGATATAGGTCTTATGAGCAACGTCTAGTTTTCTTTTTGCTTAAAATAGTGTAATGTATCGCATTTTTTGTAGGCACACTTTCCTGTTGAGTACTATGGAGGTCAACATTCTCAAATCTGATCTTATTTATTGAATTTTATGTAACAGTGCAATAACTGTTTGTACCACTATGTTTAATAAACTCATCTGTTACACAGCAAAAAACAAGACCTTTGCCTTTATAGCACTTTGGTTTTATGTCCTATGTTGACTGCCATTGGCAAAAACAGTTCTTTTAAAAATATCATTACAGTGTTCCCTCATTAACACACCAGCCTTCTGCATTATACCTCAAAAAAATAACATTTCAAAAATGAAACTAAATGTTTCTATATGAAGGAAATAAAAGGCCATTGCTTTACACCACAGTGGCATCCTGATGCTCCTCTGATATTTTACCGCTGATAGTATTTCTGAACTTCAGTTCACCGACGCCTGATGTCTGAGGTGCTTTCTGCGATCTCAGGACGGGATCATGCCTTTGTTCCTTTTCCTGTCGGCCATCGATCTGCGATTGTGATTGGCTCCTCGGCTCTTATTCATCTCCTTCCTTCGACGGTCTGCGACAGTCTCCTGCGACTGGCCCTGCCCCTTTGGACCACCCACCACCTGACTCGATGGAGGCGGTCTGTAGCTATGAGTAAAAAAACCCAAAATATTATACCTGGTGACTGGTTGAGTTTTTCTTCTACAGGTTAGTTAGATAAATATATGCACAAGTGATTTCAGTTACACAGCAGGGTAAAGATGTTGGTGGCCTTACCCTCTTCTGCTCTGCATGGCTGCTCTCCTGGCCTCTGCTCTTTCTCTGAGCACTGCTGGGTCTTGGATGAAGTGATCTCTCTTCACAGACTCATCCTGAGTAAAACCACACAGACACAAGACAAACGGTTCAGTTGTTTGGGAGTTTGTGGGAACATCTGAGCATCTACAATTAGCGAAAGGCCTGAGTGAGGTATCGCAGTGGATTCTAAATGAAAGTTAAAAAAAAGTTGCACCTTGTCGTCTTCATCCTCTAAATCTTCCACAACTTCCTGAGTCTGTTTGGCTGTTCTGAGCACTTGTGGAGTCGTGAAAGGCCTAATGGGTTAAAAGGTCAAAGTTCATGTAATGTCAATGTACTTAAATAAGACCAGAAATATACACAGACAAAAAAACTGAAGAAATCCATTTGCAAATATGAGCAAACATGAAAACATCTATGCACATGGATATTTTTTCCCCATAGAAAGTTGAAAAGGTGGGTTTGTTTGTACGGTACATTCCAAACAGCTCCTACCTGCGATTCAACAGTTCATCTTCCTCGTCCAGATCATTGGCTCCTATTTGATTGACATCATACGTGTCATCGTATTCGTCGTCGTAATCGACGAATCCGGAAGCATTATCGAGCTCCCCAGAGGGGTCATTTGTGATGGGAATCTCATCCACTACTGTCTCGTAGGCTTGATATCTCACCCTCTGTTCCTTTATGTGCTGTTTGTCATTGAGGGTGGTACGCACACTCTCCCCCTGTCTGTAATAAACACAAACTTCATAAATATTCATAAATAGGATTTGCATTAATATTGAAGAGTTTATTTAAATAGTACATTTTTTTGTGATGACGTAGGCTGCGTCTGAAACTGCAATGACTTTATTTGAGAGGCTTGTCTCTGCTCAACCAATCACCTTCCCCATGAATGCACACACACAGTATTGTGGGATATCAAAGGCAGTGAAAGACACATCTATGTTGCCTTCAGAAATGATGGCCTTGATGCTTTCCTACCTTGGAATTCATGTTACAGCTTTTGGACACAGCCGTAGATTAATTTATTGCAGGGCAGGCAGTAACTTTTCTTTTCATTTTAATGCACAGAAACTAACCTTCGACCCTTCCAAATGCGACTCATGTCCAGTTGGTCACGGTTGAACACGTCAAACTCATCATCATCAAACGCGTTGGATCTGGAGCTCAAAACCGTAGGAAGCTCTGTCTTCATAGGTCTAAAGGGCAGCATTACAAAGCCATTAGACAATGTGTTAGAAAATCCTGCACAAGACAGGATTAGAGTTGGAGTTTACCTGGCCATTGCCCTGTCCAGTTTGTCAAGTGAAGGAGACAGCTTATCTTCCAGAATGTTGTTTATGACAAGTTCAGAGTTGTAGCCGTACTCTTCCAAACATGCTAGTATGAATCCCTCTCCCAAGTCTGGAAGCAAGTCTCTAATATGAGATAACAGAGACTCCAGTTCTCCAGCGCTCACCGAGCACACTGCCCCCTATTGGCCAGATGAAACAGCGGGTGATTAAAAACACTGTGTATCATCTGGGGTGGAAAATTCTTAGCAGCTAACAAACTCTCACATTGTCTCCCTTTTGAGGAGTGTCAGGCATAGCTTCTGCTCCTCTCAGCTCCTCTCTGGCTTCCAACGTTCCAGCACCTTCCTTCTGGGAAGCTGCTGTATCTCTGCCAGACTTGCTTTTGGCCCCTGTGCTGTGATTGGCTGATGAGAATACAGATGGGAAACTCCTTTTCTTCCCCACACTCTCCCAGGCAGACTCTACGCCCTGCAACAGGTAGGATGTCCTGGTCTCATCTCTAAGCGGGAAGATCAAGGAAAACTGTAAGACACATTTGGAGAAATCAGGCCAGATCAGTTTTTAAATGGATAGGAACCTGTACCAATTTCTGTTCATTATTACTAGAAATATTTAGGTCACATTCTCTTGGGTAGCAGCGTGAAAGGGGTCAGTGAATAAATACTGGTTTATATAATCTTCCAATTCTGACACTTTTCAAAGTCAACCCTTTCTGATGTTTCCACTAAAGACGTTTCATCTGCCTTCATGAAGGATACAAATGGGGGAAGGCCTGCTGAAGGAGACTGATATCATCAGCTATAGGAAAGTGTTCATCATAATCTGCCAGGAATCTGAGGGAGAGACAAACAGTTCACAGTAAATAAGAGTACAGTTATTTAGATATTATGTATAAGGTATACAGCCATGCACTTGATGCAAGGTGATTGGTTAAGAAAAAAAAAACTCTGCAAGGTGATTGGTTCAAAAGTTTACCTTTTCTCTTGAAGAAAAGCGGTAAAGTTCTGCAGAAGATCTTCTACACAGGTTGGCATGTTTTCGGAGCTGTGAAAACAAATACAACTGTTTTTTAAACATTTAAACCTTAAAGAAATGAGAAAAGGCAAAACGTTGTGCCTAAGTGGCTGAGAATCTAGCATAGATATCTGGTATTTATTACTTTTTATTAACCTACTCTTTAACTAATGTTTTTTAAACAAGAATATCTATAGACAGTATAGACTGTCATTATATATTGGCTAGGCCAATGAATTGGCTAATATTTGCCAACATAAGAGAATCAGGATCAGCTAATACATATGCCCACTTAGCCCAATTAACAATGTGTCAGTTTCAATATCTAACAGCAGTCTTGTCAATAGATAATAAACAATATTTGTTTTGAGTGTAATAGTGAATTTTAATAAAATACAAATGCGAATTAAATTCATTATATTGCATTGTGCATGCACCTGCCATCAATATTTATCGATATTGGTATATATCTTTGACTTGTGTGTGATAAGAGTGTTTTTCTCACCCCTCCAGTATGGGCTGTAAACATGTGTGTTGAAGCAGCAGATGAGCCATCTCCACCATTTTCTTTTTGAAATGAGACACTCGTCTCCACATATCTGCCTGTAAACTGAGACATGACACCAGATTACACCAATGTGAACACATTTCTGAGACATTGTGAACATTTGTTAGCACATCACATCATCAGTGCAAAAACGGGGGTGAAATAAACTCGGCATTCCAACCTTTTATCAAAATTTCTCTTTCTCACTGCTTTCTCCAGGTCTGGAACCACCATCTCATAGAATGATGATAATCTACAACAATAGACGAATGAAGAACATCTACATTAACAGAAGAAATTCACTGAGTGTCTCTCAATGTTTTTGTAGGATTTAATACATGATTTCTTGAAGTTAAGGACAGTGAAGTGTGTTTGCGACACCTGTTTAGGAAGTTGTGCTGTTTAAAGGAAGAACAAGCTTCAGGGAAGATGTCCAGGAAAGAGTGGAGAGTGGTGCAGGTGTCACAAATGTACAACACCAAGTCTACAAGGTCCTGTGATTTAACAAGTATCATATATATCAATATATGCACACAAGAACAACAAACTTGGACAACAACAATCAATGCAATCGATAAAATGATGTTCTCTTGACTTAACAGTTCATCTAAAAATGAAAATTTCAATAATACAATAGACAGTTAATTCTGAAAAAAAACGAGTGCGTTTATACAGAGATATAAGAGGGTTTGTTTACCTCCTCTGGCATGGTCATGGCAGTTTGGCATCTGTTTGCATTCAGTTTAAGTGGCTGACTGGCACCACCATCCTCTGACTGAATTCCACACTTTCCTAAAATGGTATCAAACACCTACAATGCACACACACACACGTTTTTATACTGTACCACACACACATTTTAAGCAGCTTAACAGACTATAGCAAATTAAAAAGTATATACAGAAATGCTGATTGCGTCACAGGATTACATGACCTACCTGAATGATGGAGGGAATACTCTCATTCAGGTCTCCATAGTAACTTGGTTGTTGAGTAAAAATGTTCTCTGTAACAGACAGTGGGTGGGTTCATAAAGCATTTCTGGTCATAAGAAAGATTTAATAATATTTATATAATAAAATATATAAAAATATTATCAGGTTGTACATACCAATCATTTTGTGAAGTAGTTGGGAATTTCCTTTTCCAAACAGCACACACAAATCCAGAATTTTAGGAATGTCAAATAGGTAGTTGTTGTAAATAATCTCCGCAAACACAGCGGGTGTGATGAAGTTTTCCTGAAGAGGAAGAAGAAACAACATTTAAAATCCCACTAATTCCATATTTGGATTAATTAGTACAAAACCAACAACACATTTATCTTAGTTATTCTGAAGCAAAATAGAAATGTTCCACTCATCAATATATAAACTCTGTTTAAAACACTTTTTACAATAAAGAATAATAAACAATTAATAATTTTGTGCACCTTAGACTCTTTGTGTGTAGCCATTCTGAGGAAGACCATGAAGACAGAGCGGTGAATGTTTCTCTGCATGTCAGCTACAGCTGGAGAGGACGAGACACCAGATGAGTCCAAACCTCGAGGAGCGTGCCTCAAATAAGAGTCCAAACACCTCTGTAAAGACTCATCAAATACCACCTAATGGGAGAAAGAATAGAAGAAAGAGGCAATACAACAGCTGTCTGGCTACACACCACATTAAATAATCCTGGCCAAAAGAATTTCTTATATTGTATTATGTTGTACCAAATGATGTCACCCCACCCTCGTTTACAATGTTTGGTGTTCTGACCTGACACCAGAACTTGTCATGAGGTAACGTCAGCAACCACTCCAGATCCTCAGAGATGAACTGAGCAAGCTCCAGAAACTCCTCAACCTGTGCAGGGGTCCCGTCCTCAGGTGGGGGTTTATAGGCCAGGAAACATCTTTCCTCCTTTCGGTCAGGATGCTGATGGGATGCAAATCCATTTCAATGACATCATTCAGATAAGAAGAACTGGGTTGGATAGTGATGGATTAGGTGTACTCTCAAAGGGTCTTGCACTCAAACTATTTCAGAATAAAAACTTTCAGAACTCACTAATGCTGGTAGGGTCTGTTCTTTGCCCTGGGGTCCAGGGGGCTCAGTTACATGCAGTTCATCTAAAGGCACTTTTGCACACGCCATATTCACTCACTCACGTTGGACAGGACTGCACCAGACCTTCCCTACTGAACAAACACAACAGAAAATCACCACATTAGGTCTGATATACTGTGATATAAAATACACTCTGGCAATATCTACTCATGTATACAGTCAGCAATATGGGTAAATGATTATCTAAGAGTTGAAGAGACGTGATTAGAGCTGGTCCACATATGGTTCATGTTTATTTTTGTGTCTTTTTTTGTATTTGGTATTTTGAGTTATGATTATATTGATACAGATTTGCTGTCTATGTAAACGCCACGTTTTACAGGCTAATGTATCAGAGATCTACTACATAAGGTTGACAACACCAGAACAGTATTCTGACACGACAGAAAATGTCTAAAAGGCAGTCTTATGTTATTAATCACATCTTATATTATTAATTACACATTACACTTCTGTACATTGATGTAAATGGTGTAAGCTAACTATAAAAGATTGGCTACTACAGCGTTAGCATCCTGGCTAATTCTGGCCGTGTCAGTGAGTTCAGCAACATTGTAGAAAATGCGACAAAATCACAGTTTTTATTATTTAAAAATCATTCCTGTAAAACATGGACATTAACAAAATAAACACGTTCATTGTTACTGACACGAGATCCACAAAACTCTTTCAGAACAAAAAGTTACTACCTGATTGTAAATGGCAATAATTAATTTTGTTCATTTTGACCATATCAATTATCTTTATTTAAAATGTAATAAAAACATCTCACCTTCTTTATACTGAATCTTTTCACAGATGTTTAACAGCTTGAAGGAATCATCACATCTCTCTGCGCTAAAATCCGGTGCGCTAGTCCTGACGAGATTTCAAAATAAAAGTCATACAATTAAAAAAAATCAAAGTGTCAACAGACATGCAGGCTGGAAGACAGACAGACAGACAAACAGACAGACATACAATCAGAATTTAATAGTATATACTAAAATGTAATGCCCACTTTTTATTTCATGTATAGTTGAATAGACGAAAACTACTTTATAACATAATATAAAAATATAACATATTATTAGACTGTCTTATAAAATTGACATTTATTAAACTAGCATATTTGCCTTTAAATGGACAACAACGAGATTTAAAAATAATCAATAAACCTAAATCATAATTTAGATTAAACAAATTTAAACAGATTAAGCCTTCGCGAGAAGAAGTAACCATGGCAACAGCAGGCCGCTCGAGCGCTTCAGTCAGGTATCAAAAGATAAGTGCTGTGATTATTTCTTTACTTTATTATAGCTTTACATATCGCAAGTGTTTGACAAAACGTAACACTTTTAAAAGTGTGAGATATATGTTTGTCATTAAACAAATACATGGTTTGGTGGGTAAACTGCTCACCTGAGGTAACTGCGCTTGTGGCGCCAAATTCAATCCTACAAGTCAGACAACCAAGTTTTTGATGATTAAGTTGTACATTTTATTTACTAAAACACATGGTGCATTACATGTGCTATTAAATTACGATGGATAAGATCATGATGAAACGTTTTACAACATTAAAAAGTAGCACTAGTAACAGTGCACGTGACTTTAGCAACGGAGATGGTAACATGCACCTGCTGTGCGGCTAGTATGCTAGTAAACCTCTCTAACGTCTCTATTGTCCTTTAATAACTAGAAGACGTTTTCATTTACTCAAAAATATTAATTATATTGGTGTATAATTACTTTCATTGTTGAATCATTCCAAGAGCTATTTGTTATGCAAGAAAATGCAGAACTGTTTATTGCTGAGATTATGAGCTATATTAAGATATTAAGAATATTGTGTTGTAGCGTATCATTACTTTTTCTTATACACACAATTGTTTTAATACATGATATTACACGTTATTCTCAAAAGTTACCAGCAGATGTCATGCAGTGCTCAAAACACACACACACATACACACACACACACACACACACACACACATTAAAAGTTTACTTTTGCAAATGGTCTGTTTTTAAAATATTTTGCACAAACATTACAGTGAACTTTTATATATTTAAAAAATGTGATAAATCATGTTTTATCACTGCAAGCGCCTCATTGAAAAAAATTGTGTAATAAAAGCAAGAACGATATGTCAAACGCGCCCGTGCGCGATATCCTAATCAAAGCGTAGTGAAAACGCTCGACGCCAAGCGTCGCTTTACGCCGCCCTGCGATCTAAAGACGCGTTAACGCCGCCGCTGACGGTGTGTGTGTCGCCTCTTCTATTTGCGTAGCGGAGGCTCCACCTTTCCAAGCATTGCAGTGACCTCAGCAGTGGGCTGAATTGAGCTGGGTGGGATTTTAAGGCTCGTATTCCCAAACGCAAGGATCACGATTTAACGGTATATGTGAAGGGACGAATAAGCGTTTCGCCGGCGTGTACCGAACGGTGCGGGATCGTTTTTGCGTTTGCATGCATCTAACGATAGGGATCCAATAAACGAGGAATGTGGGATTTACAGAATGTCCAACAGCGTTGGAAAAAGATTTAAACCCACCAAATACATCCCGGTATCCACTGCCGCCACTCTTCTGGTGGGATCCACTACTTTGTTCTTTGTTTTCACGTAAGTTTGGCGATTTTCACGCGTTATTTGGCGAAGCGCTGCGAGTAAATGTTGAATGCATTTTAATCATTGGAATAAGTTTCATGACAGTTAAATGGCCAGAAGGCCCGTGGTCGACAGAGTTATCTTAAATGGCTTAGACTATGTCTTTATGTCATGTTTAAAGAGAGTTAATGTGTATTTAAGGACTCGTTTAGGAGGAATACGAGATGATATTGGTCATGTAAAGGGTATTTCGCTAAACATAAAAATGATTTCAGCAGAAACATTTGGCTCTTTCTAAATAATTCTCTTTATAACACTTGAAGATGCAATATTTGCGGATAGTCCCATTATTTTATCATTCAGTCATATGTATATAAACAACAGTTGAATTCAATTCAAATGAATTGACCTTCATCAAGCACTGAGTGATAGTGTGATGAGGGAACTGACAAGCTTTGATTTACCCTAGCAGACTCAGCCTTTTGATCACTTTTGATTTCGCTGTTCTTTTCAGATTACATGCCAGAATACAATAAGAATCATTTTTAGTTGATTAGCTTGAAGATATCCCACTTTCTCATTTTACAAAATCACCACATTACAGAGTCATGGTTTAATCAACTCAGTAAAAATGTGTCTGTATAAGGACAACTTTGATATTAGAGAAGATTATGCAGCTGTTTTCTGTAGTGTAAAATAAGTAATCATGTTGTTAAGTTTTTACTTGTAAACCAATTTAATGTTCCTGAAAGTTATTGCCCTTGAACTTTTACAAATCTGTGAATTTCTGTAACATCTGTGAACTCTTTACTCTAAAGGTCCAGGTTAGAGCTATGAGCAGATGGACAATTTCTGGATTAGGAGCTCTTTGTACTCCTTGATGCTCTAGATTAACACACTGTATTGAAAACAGGGGTGGTTCTAATAGTTCTAGACCTTTGCATGTAAAATGTACCATGCAAATTTAGGAAAGGACTGGTTTTCCAGTTTCCTCTGGAAGTCATTTCTCTGGCAGGTAGATCTATGTTCAACCTCAGACCTCCAAAACCACAATGCCATCTCTATTCAAAACATTGCTTAGATGTGGTGCTGTTAAAATGAGCGTCAATACCTTAGACCACACTTAGTCACTGATGGTTTACTAGAGAACACTCTGTAGACATTAAGGCAATAGTGGCTGTGATGAGGCAGTATGAATGTTATAAGTGATGGGGGATCTGAGTGTTACACAGGTCCAAGAAGTTTGTTTCCAGTTGGTTTTCTCAGATGATCCATGGTATCAAGGGCAGCAGTGTGTGGAGTTTATAGACTTATGACTTAAACCTTGTGATCTCAGCCTGTATCCATTTATCTGTTGCACAACATCTCATCATTTTTAACTTAACAACTTAAACAACAGTTAAACAACTCATCTTATTACATTTCCTTCTTTCAATAACAGTTTTCAAAAATATGAGAGTTTATATTCCAAGTTTCCATAAAGTACAAAAGTGCTCTTAGGAAGCATCCCATAAGCAAGAAAGGAAATTAATCCTCGGAATCAATCGTAATGCTTTCAGTAGTAGTTCAGGAAATAAATTATGAAGGAGTCGTAAGGACTATGCTTAGTGCTGAATGATTTTCTGAAAATAAGTATAGAGTATTGTGCATTTGTTAAAGATCTTAACTAGGGGAGAAAGAAAACTTCAGATAACATCTGTCTTTATTGTTTATGCTGTATTATTCATGTTGTTTAGTATTTGAGCTAAATTATATTTCCACTGGCAACTTTCTTAACCTTGAAGTGAAAAATAATTTATTTGATTTAAACTGTCAGATAGTGACCCTCTGTTAATTTGTGGCTAACCTCTGTTTCCCTTGTGGGGGACAGATTGGATTAACGTCTGTCTGTGAGCTGTGGTCTGTAGTGTTTCTAAACCTTTTGATGACATAATGGGCCATAGTTTAAATTTAAAGCCTTTAATGAAATGCTGATCTCCATTTATAATAATCTTTGTTCCCCGCTCTACTTGCATTGTCTTAACAGGCCATTAAATATTTTTAAGCTTAGGTTAGGTTTTCCTGATGCACACTTACACCGCGTATAAGCATGCACGCACAATAATATACAAACCCTTTTTGTTTTGATGTGTTTCAGAACATTAATCTATGGTTGTTTGTCACGGCTGAGAGGACTTGGATAAATGAACTCAAGTGTTTGATAACGGATAGATTTGTGAATGCTCATGCTGTTGTTTAGCCCACCGTCAGAGATAGAATAATGATTGGCTGATGAATTGCACATTATTCTGACAATAATGAATTCATCAGGCTGGAGAGTCAAACAGAGCAGAACCGCAGAGATTATCAGCACGTCATATTCAGAACCTGGTGCTGCCTCATGCAGAGAGATCAAGTGATGAAATGAGGAAGATAGAATGAGAGGTAGAGGATGATGTTGCTGTTTGCATGCAGCCAAAAAATGCAATTAAAAAAAGCACTAACACAATAATCTGAATGATTATTTTCTTACAAAACACAATGACTAAAGCTACAGTCCCCTTGACTACCATTGTTTTGGCAAACAGTTAGTCCTGCACTAAAGTCATGGAATTAGTTAAGATAGATATTGGGGGTCGGGTTTGGCTGGGTTGGTAGCATCAACTGGTAGATTCCACAACATTATGCAGGAATAAATATATCTCGAGAATATTAATAACCAGTTTTGGTTTCAATGTAGGTCATTTTTGTTTTCGCTTGAACCGTGCCGTGCTGCTGTCAGTGCTGGTGAATATCCATGAATCTGTAATTATGGAACGCATTAAAATCAGGGAAGAGTCTGAAAAACTACTCACAGCTGCCATCATTGTATTTTTCAGTAATTTAATTGTGCAATAGAAATATGGATTGCTTTTAAGAATCAGGTTGCAGTTGTCATGTTCTCATTTTATGTGTTGAATTTATTTTCTGTTCAGGAAGATGGAGAAAGTGATAAACTTGATCTGTAACTGTTCATCAAAGCTCTGTAAATACAGGCCATGCTCTTTAATTAAAACCATGAGCAGTCAGTGGATTTGGCTGCATCTAGGTCTCATTTATTTAAACGATTAGCTTGGATTGTCTGTAGCTATGCATTATGGTAGTTAAGCTTTGTTGAAGCTGTCTTATTGCTGAAATGGAGCTATGAACTGTGCAGGGGTGGTAAATGCATTGTGTGGCGGTATTAAATCTTTACTGAGTGCACTAAATGAAATGATACCTGATACACATCAGATACAGATTAACACATACAAAATTGGTTTCACAACTTTTTCTACATGCCTTATAAAACAACTTTAATTATGAGTTATGATCATGGTGTCTTTAGCTAATTATTTCTGCTTAGTTTTCCAGCACTGAAATAAAAAGTTAAATGATCTTTGTTCTTTTTAGGGAGCCCAGAAAAGCCATTTGAAACAATAGAAACAGCAAGACTTCCTATGTGGGACTCGCTTTAGAATTAATGTGGAAATCTAATTTTGGACGTCATAGCTCATGTATTCTTAGCCAGAGGCTACATGACATTAATGAGATCAAATCCGTCTACCCGGTTAGTTGACATTAGGTAAAGGCCTCATCAAGACTGATCCAGTGATGATGTTAATTTAGTTACGAAAGAATGTTTGCAATTTAAACTAGTCCTCCAAGCATTACAATTGTACCACCTTATCAGTTTCATAAATGCATTTCCATAAATCTGTATCTTGACGCAGCTGTTGGCTTCCAGTCGATAGACGATTGGTTGAGCCTTTTTGCTCCCTTTACCTAATTGGTCAATCCTCCAAGACCGGCAGAGTCGTAATGTATTATGGACAGTACTGCTTTTACATTTAGTTTAATTGTTTTACTAACGAGACTGGAAATTGCAAACTGTGGATTCTGTATGCATGACTTAGCAGGTGGACTTTTTCATTGATTGCTGTTTGATGTAACTTTCAGCTGATCTATTAGCAGTGAGCTATAACAGACAGCATCATTGTCTGTCTGTGTGTATTGATGCTGTGAGAATGAGATGGATGAATAAGGGCCAGCCCGTTTAATCTCATTTCAGCCAGACTTCCCTGTCACCGAGCCACTCCTGGGTTCAGATAATGCTGATGGATCAGCATGCTGTCTGTGTGAGAGGTTCTGAGAGACTTGAGCCTACAAATCAGCAGTGAACACACAACTTGTGCAACTCAACTGGAGTTCCGTTGTACATACTGGATTCTAGAACTGGATTCTAGAGTCTGTTGTATCTAACCTGGGCTTTACCTATGGTGGGCGTTACTTTACTAAAACTAGTTTTGATTCTAGAATCACATCAAGATTTTCTCAGTCTGTAGCAGGAACAAATTGAAAACACACAAAGGGAGAATCTTGTTAAATAAATTTATATAACACACATCTACATGCAAAGCAGTTCCTTTAAAGTAATAAAAAATGCTTGTCTGTTCTAATTTTCTTTTAAATGTTTTATTGATGTCTGTTAGATAAAAGTTGAAAGTGTGTTTTGAGTCCCACTCTGGGTGTTTAGTATTATAAGTAGCTATAGCTGCGGGCCAAAAGCAATTTCAAAGAGTTGATCAAAAACTGAGGCTTCTTCTTACAAACAGCTCTTTATTTAAAAAACATGAAAAGCCTTTTTTAAATGGCGCATCTGTAAACTGTGATGATAATGCCATGACTCTCAACCGTGTCTGAGAATGTAGAGTTAAAAAGCAAACTGTTAACATACACATGGTTTACCATTCAGTGTGACAAATTAGTACATTTACATTTATTCATTTAGCACATGCTTTTATCCAAAGCCACTTACAAAAAGAGAGCATTTAAAATGTTGTCCTAGGAACCAATAAGCCTAATCTAAAAGCTACGTTTACAAGCAGGACTAGTTATGATGTTAGAGACATAATGAAAAGTAGAAGACAGTTATTTTTAAAAACAATGTTAAACGTCAGAGCATTAGGGATTAGTCGGGTCCAAATGAGCGGATTCTGCCACCATGACACATCTAGTTCTTTCTGTGAGAAATGTGTTACGATGCTTTGAAAGAAATGACTGACACTGTTGCCCCTGGAAACAACACTGCGGGTGTTGACGTCTGTAATGAGGAGTGAATCCCACTGTGGATGTACAATGCGGTGAAGTGTTTTGTGATAATGGATGACAGGCTGTATTGTAAACTGTACAGGAGACTTGAACTTATCTCTAATTCCGCATTACTGTTTTATCGTAAACACCAGTTGTTAAGATTATAAACAGCAAAACAGCACAGGTTCTCCTGGGTTTTTTTGAGGGGCTGCCAGATGACCACTGGGATCTGTTACTTCAAATGGAAATCCGATGGCTTAGCAGGAGGAAAATTTTGTAGCAGATTTTATCACTTTTGGATGAGATCAAAATCTTGGAGTTCTCATCTGGGACTCGTGACAGCTATGAATAAAATACTTTGAGCTCTTCACGCTTGTTATGAGGTCAGAGTTACCGACTGTTATAAATGCGTTCCATTCTTTTAAAAATACGTTAATGAAAGAAGATGGATCCGGCCGTTTCAGAGTAGCTATATAAATGCAAAACACCCTTCAGGTCAAGTCCTGTCACAGTGCCCTTTATTTTAAAGACTTGTTGACCCAGAAACAGAAAAATACCGAAGTGTATTTACTGCTGTCTTGAAAGCCGGCCATCCGTTTGGCTCCGTACCTGTGTAAATCAACATTTTATGACTAAATGTAGTTTCTTTTTAACTGCTCATTTGAGTTCTTAGATCAGATTGCAACATTTTCAGATTGCAAGTTTTCATAAATATTTGTGTTACATTTTTATTAATCACGTGTTTAAAAACCATAAAAATAAAATGTCCTTTCTTGAGAATATGTTTGTTGTAGTAGGGGAAACATATCTTTTGAATCAGACATAATTATACTGGTTTGATAGTGACATTACATTGGAAGCAGTGTGTAATTTTCTCTGTTACTGTGTTCATAATTTGAAGGTAACAAGACAGTAATGGGATATTTTTAGGACATATCAGGCAAGCAGCTCCTCCGATTATTTGCTTTCTTGTAGTAGCTTTTCCTTTTCTTAAAGCTTTGAAGATCTCGTTGTACTGACTTCTTAAACCTCACAATGAACTTAATTCAACTGCTGGGCTTTGATTTGCCACAGCTGCCTAGTAGAACGTTTGCTGTCCACTATTGGTCAGTAATTTTTACTCACTCACTCACTCACTCACTCACTCATCTTTTATCATATGTTCATTTAGATTGTGCTGGGGCTTAAATTTACAATTTAGATGATTCACTTCAGGCGACCGTTATGTCATTATGTCCACAAAAGGCCCCTGACCCCACACAAGAGCTAAAAATATGGTCCTCAGAAAGTCTTTCTGCCGCACCTCTGCTGGCTTTCGTAATCATAGCCTGCCTGGAAATGTTCCC
>JAZGTK010006769.1:1458-20319 GCA_036877625.1 Ambastaia sidthimunki | reverse complement strand
AGTGTCCAAATTCCAGAAGCTGCCTCAATACTTGCTCAACTCTGTCCTGCATATGGACAAAAGACAGTCTGCTTTTCCCAACATTTGTCCCTGCACTGCAGGTATCTCCAGTGCAGGAATACTGTTTGGACTCCTGTCGAACGCATACAGGTAGTTTACACGTAATTCCTTCGCATTCTTTTGTATCGTTATTTGTTGGTCTTCAAACAAATTAAACATTTTTAATTTTATATTTTCTGTCTAAACGGTTGCTTGGCAACCTTTTGTGGAAGTTCTGAGGAAATGTCTATATGTAGCATTCCACACACTTAATTGGCAACAGCTTTCTCATCTTTCAGTTAAAGGCATAGTTCACCAAAAATTAAGAATTCTGCCATTTACTCACCTTAAAGTTGTTTCAAACCCATAAATAATTTTTTTTGCTGAACAGGAAGTTAATTTGAAGAATCGAAATGGTATTGGGGAACCATTAACTTCAATAGTATTTTTCCTGAAGTCAATGGTGCCCCAAACTTTTCGTTTTGCAAACATTCTTCAAATTATAGATATTCATATAGATAGGCATGTAGATATTACTAAAACTCTCTTAATTATTTATGTTTGTTATCAATATTGTGGTTTCTGTGTTAAGTGTCAAGGTTCATGGGTGAATTACAGAAATGAATTTGAAGAAATAAAGACAGATTCATTTCTTTTTCTTTTTTGCTTAAGCTTCTTTGATTACAACTGACATATTTAATTACAACCAACCATAACCTGCTGTGGGGTCAATTAAAGCTGTTGGTGGTTTACATTATGAAAGTGAAAAAAGTGAAAGTGACATGTTTTTGTCAGATATGGTAACCCATACCCAAAATGTGACCTCTTCATTTAACCCATCACTGGTGAGGAGTGAACACACACACACACACCCGGAGCAGTGGGCAGCTATCACTGCAGCGCCCATAGAGCAATCAAGGGTTAGGTGCGTTGCTCAAGGGCACTTCAGTTGCTACCTGCCGGCACTGGATTGATGGCATCATCTACATGAAGCTGCTCCCACACACACATAATTGGAAATGCACACCTTTCAAATGCAAATTATCCTTAATTGTGTTTGCTTGTTTATTATATACTTCGACGTAACATGTACTACCTATTAACATAACATATTACATTTGACAGATGTGTCATATTTTTGTCTACAACAGTTAAACATTGACTGTAATTTGTAATACAATACTTTTAAATTCATATGGTAAGAGTAATAGTAAATAATATGATAGTAGTAATTATATTATTTGAAATACAATCTTTTTTTGATATTTTACCATGCAATATTTTATTGTACATAAATATATTTTAAGAGAGATCTCCTTTTGGTCAATGACTTTATGTATTTTACTTTCTGTATTGTTCTGTGGAAGCACATGCGGTTCTATCTCAGAGCATGTGGTTAACAGCAGCTCAACAACACCTCTAATCTCAAAGATCCCCTCTAGAACATACAAATGTGGCTGCTGAGCTCTTGGCTACATAGGTGAAACCAGACCTGGTTTACATCCACAGTTTTACTATCATATGGAAGCAACAGATGTTGTTTTCCCTCTTCAAAGTTCTCATTAAAACCTAATATATAGCTATTTGTGCCTTTGCATTCACAGTTAATATATTCTTTCTCTACGTGTGTATGGCAAAATAAATTTTAGTATTTATTTTTATTTTTGGAAATGATTATATCGAGTCAGATTTCATTGTTGAGTGCACAGATATGCATGACTGTTTGTTTGTTTCACATTTCTTATTACCTTGTTAAAAGTGGCCCTTTTCAGATGACATTATAGTTCCCTTTTAAGGGAACTCGACGCTGCCTCATGCTTGATGCTATGGGGAGAACACGCTTCATGCGTGCCAGAGTCTGAACGTGTAAAACCAAACCTATTTATAGGCAAGGTCATGTGACGTAGCATTGCGTGCCGCAATGCCTTTAAAATGCGCCTTCAAAATACATCATCAGCTTTTTGTCTTCAGAAAACGTCTAGCGTGTACCCAGGCAAGGTTAGCGAGGGAGATTAGTAACTTATCTGAGGAAAAGAAGTCTAGGCCTCTAAAAACTTTAGAAAGTGCGTGCCACCATGTTCAGCTCTTAAGTGAGCTGACTGCCCTCAGTGTGAGTCGCTTTCGCTGAGGACGCTCTGTTCCTGCCTGGCTCTCTTTAGTTCAGATAGGGGCCAGGCAGCTGCACCTTGCTCTGTCCATCTATGGCATCGTCGTGGAGGAAAGCTGCAAGGCATTTGCAGCAGCAGGTCAGGCTGGTGCATTACTGCATATCATGGCGGTTCTGCAGGCGTACCAGGCTGACCTGCTTAAAGACCTAGACCAGGGTGGAAGGTTGGAACCAGACGCGGTTCAGGAGCTCCGTAGAGCCACAGATCTTGCCCTCCGTGCCACCAAGCAGACAGCCAAGTCCATCGGCCGTTCTATGGTATTTAGGAAAGGGATAAGACCTTCCTTTTGGATGCCCCGATTGCACCTCAGGGTTTGTTCAACAACGCAGTGATCTCTGTCGTTGACAGATACCCGGAGGCTTAACAGCAATCAGAGATGTTCGGGGAGTTCCTCCCCACCGTGGTCAGGCCACCGCAGGCCACTCACTACCTAAAGGCAGCAGCAGAAGGCCAGCGTGGCTGCTCAGGCTCCCCTTCAAAGAGGACCCCTCAAGGACCGTAATCTCCTTAAAGGCTGTGAGAAAGAAAAGCACCTGACGCCAGCAGCATCTTGGGGCAAGCCCCACCAAGGGGGGTCCCTGTGCAAAATATGTCAGGCCAAACCCCTCTCAGAGCCACAATCGGGACCTTCTACTTTCCCAGCCACCTCAGGTGTTTGGAAAATTATCTGTCCAGGCTTCTCTTGCCAGTCCTCTGCTTCAAGAGACTGAACTGATATACAGGATGGTACCTCTCTCAGGCTTTCTGGCAGCATGGAAGCTTTTGCTTAGCTTGTCCCCATGGCTGTTAAGAACCATAGAGAGAAGGTACAGAATTCAATTCGCCTCCTGTCCACCTCGTTTTAATGGCATTCTTCAAACTGTGGTAGAAAAATAGCAGCATTTAGTGTTGGCCCGGGAACTGGAGACTCTCTTGGTGAAAGGGGCCATAGAACGCATTCCTTCTCACTTAAGAGATCTAGGCTTCTACAGCCGATATTTTATAGTTCCCAAAAAGGACAGGGGCTGCATCCTATTCTGGGGGGCTGCTCAAAAGAGTGGGTGATCTATTTTAATTTTGCCCCTGGCTTTGTCAAAGCCATTTTGCACCCTAGACCAGACTACATACCTAAGGTGCCTGCTGCAGATGGTCACCCTTTGGTACTTCAAGCCTTCTGTCCTCCAGCCTTTTAATTTGCTGAAGCAGAACTTCAAACTGATTCAGCTTTTATTAATATTGTGTGTCATTTATTATCTCGTAATTAATTATTTTAATGTGATATTCATTTTTAGAACTCATTTTATTCTAATTGCATTTGACAGAATCTGAGTTGCTGAAACTCTCAATTAACAGAGGAAAAACATTTGTCCCTTAAAATAATTCAAATAAACACCACATCCTAAAGCATTCTCTCCATGTCTGTACATGGAACATTCACTGCTGGAGCCTGCTTAACTATACTGTTTCCATGAGAAATTCTCAAGCCTTAGACTTGTGTATGAAATCACATCTTTATGAAACTACAACTTGTGATTAGTGCTTGCTGTTTAATTCGCATTAACACCAGCTGCTTCTTATGTTATCACTACTGGTATAATCCTATAACAGGCAGATTTCGTACATGCTACATTTTGACTAAGGATTATCTTTATTTGACAAAGAGCTGAAATCTGCTAGGAACTGTTTAGCTACCCAAATAAATAAACAAAATTTTGTAATTTGCAGTTGTGTTTAGTTATTTAAAGCATTGAACAAATTAAGGAACACTACAAGCAATCTGTCTTAGTTCCAAAAATAAATTATTCATTGTAGCTACTCTTTTTAATGTAATTACAATGAATTCGGACTAAATCTTTCAAATGATAAAAGGATAAAAAAAGTCAATAGAAGTATCATAAAGTCACTCCATATGGCAGCGTAGTCTATGCTTGACCTCTTTTGCGGCCACAGTATTCAGGAATGATCAGGGTGTCAGCCAACACAAAATAAGTGAATGTTTCTTTCAGAATGCTTCAGACCAAATATACTGTACTGTACCAAAAATACTTCTATATTAGGCCCTACATCACCCCCTGCTGTCCATTTACAGTTAGACATCAGATGTTTATCAACCAGAAATTGTCAACCACACTGTCATCTAATAAAATGTAACACATGTTGCACAAGAAAGTGCTTTATTATTAAAAGAGACTGTACATATAAAGAACAAGGTTATATATATCCACGGTTTGTATAATCTAATCTCTATTATTGTTTTATATATATCTCTCTATATATCCAACAACAAAGATTAGATTATTTGCAGATCTTTTGCAAATTACAGAACATTTAAATTACAGACCACTTGCACATTTTGACAAGGCCTTGCAATGCTTAACATTAAGAGGTAATTGATCAGACAGCTCTGTGTGAGTTTACATTCTCACAGATATTTAATCAGATTAAATAAATAAAACTGATAATCAAACACTGCTCACCTTCAACAGCAGTTTAAGACACTTTGTAAAAACCAGACACCAGAAAAAACAGAAACATCATTTGTGCCATGCTTACAGTTCAGTTTTTCAGATCAGCTAGGAGTTATGAGTTTGCATTCATCCATACTGTACACTGAACTTGATTCTTCTGTGAAGTCCAAGGATTATCACCTAAACTCAGCAAACCTACTGAACTGGCCAAATGGATTGCCCCAAAAACTCACTTTGCGTGGTCCTCTTACATAAAATATACAATGACAAAAACTGACTTTAGCTACTTCATGAAACAAATTCTCCATCTGTGGACAATGTTTGCAGCTGGTTCAGTTAGAAACCCAGTGTCCCCCGGTCAGTGCAACATAAAAATTCACAATATTTCAGCAGTTTAAAACAATAACGGTCATTTTCTGAACACTATCAAAGGCCAGCCTGGGTAGCTTAAACAAATTTTGGCGACTCTCTTAAAAACAGGTCACATTTTACAAAAAAAAAAAAAGAAATTAATTTTGAAAATGTGGTCTGTTTTTAGAACAAATAAGATTTTTTGCATGATAGTTAAGCTGTTCCTTCTCAGTATTGTAATCCATTGGTTTTACCTATTTTTTTATTTTCAAGTTTTTTATTCCCATTATAAGGTGATTCTCAGAACTGAAAATTATTTTTTCTTCAGTATACAAGCAGTGCCAAAAAAACATCTACACAGTGTTTAAATACTTTTTAAATAACTGGTTCTAAAAATAGCAAATATTCAATATCCATATGCAAAATATAATTAATTACTTTTTATTTTTTTCTGTTTGAAATATGCAGGAGAATCTCTGCACATTACTGCATCTTTCTCACCCCCACCAAAAATCATGAGGTTAAATTATAGAAAATATCAGCAAACCATAAAGGCAAAAATGCCAGGAAAGAATTAATCACCATTTATATATTTTTTACCCACTTATTTGCCAGGCAGAATAACATTTTAGAAATGACATTCAAAGTTTCTTCCTGACAAAAAGGAAATATTTTAGCTGACACTTGGCAAACACGTGTCTTAGTACACTGACAAAACACACAAAACAAACACTAGCAAAAGCCTACAGTCAACTTCTTACTGTAATATATGTACAAAACATATTAGGCAACTAGCCAGAAATTAGATATTTTTTATTCTTTTCATAATTCAGTGAGCATTGTAGATGCTTTGATACATCGCGATTGGTTAAAAACAAACATTCAGTCATATCCTAATGCACTTTGAAACGTTTGTAACTGATTGGTTGCATTGTCCTTTGGACTTGGCATTAGTCAGCATAGTGCATGATGGATTCAACGTAGTTGCCAGGAAACAGTCCGGTCACACCATTACACACGCCCTCAAACCATCCGTCGTCATTTTTCTTGATGATGTAGATAATAGCACCCTCCATAAAGGAAAGTTCATCGTCTTTGTCTTTTGTGTAGTCATAGATGGCCACCACTAAAAGAGGGTTAGACATGGTTAGTAACATAGACATGGTTAGAAGCACAAGGCTATAAGTAAAGAGGATTCTGATGGGATCTGATCAATTCATACAGAACATGGGCATAATGACACACTCAAAAGTGAAAGTAAATTTGTTAAGTATGGTAGCCTATACCTGAAATGTGACCTCTGCATTTAACCCATCACCAATAGTCAGTGAACCGGAGCAGTGGACAGCACCGCTGCCTCAAAAGTTAATTTATTTTAACTTGACAACATCCTAAAACTTGTCATGGTACTTACTAATAAAACGGTAATTTTTGTTTACAGGACATAAACCTTGTTTAGAATTTTGGGATATTGTCGAGGAGTCAAAGCAAATCTACAGATCCACCAATAATGAATTTAATGGAGATGCCACCAAAGTCCTCATACACAAAATGTAGCCAATCATAATAAGAAAGAAAGAGCAGAGGAAACACTTACCCTTCTCTATATAAGACTTTGGAGCCCAGTGGGGGTCTTCATCGGCATATGGGTCATTGTAATGCACCAGTGCTGCGTCGTCTTCATCATAATCCACAGGTGGAGGTGGCGGAGCTGCCTCCTCAAACAAGGGCGTGT
Source organism: Ambastaia sidthimunki (assembly GCA_036877625.1). Taxonomy (NCBI): domain Eukaryota; kingdom Metazoa; phylum Chordata; class Actinopteri; order Cypriniformes; family Botiidae; genus Ambastaia; species Ambastaia sidthimunki. Next base: position 13,579 of record JAZGTK010006769.1, on the reverse strand, counting down.
CCTCTGGTAGAGGGGGAGGGGGTGGAGATGGACTGTCTGTAACTGCAAAGCAAAGATCACAGGAGGAGTATTATCATTAGAGATCATACTGCCTCAATGCCAAAAATCTCATCGAAAATACTTCAGTACTGACAATATTAAACAGTACTGCAGTTAATGCAATACAAGCCGAATTCCGGAAATGTTGGGACGTTTTTTAAATAAAATGAAAACTAAAACTAAAACCTAAAATTTGATGTCTGCTACAGGTCTCAAAATAGTTGGGATGGGGGCATGTTTACCATGGTGTAGCATCTCCTTTTCAAACATTTTGAAGATGTCTTGGCTTTGAGGATATAAGTTTCTGGAGTTTTAGTGTTGGAATTTGGTCCCATTCTTGTCTGATATAGGTTTCCAGCTGCTGAAGAGTTTGTGGTCATCTTTGATGTATTTTTCATTTTAAAAATACAATGCGCCAAATGTTCTATATAGGTGAAACATCTGGACTGCAGGCAGGCCAATTCAGCACCCGGATTCCAAAGCCATGCTGTTGTAATAGCTGCAGTATGTGCTTTTGTATTGTCCTGCTAAAATATACAAGGCCTTTACATACCTTTATATACCTTTCAGCATTCACTGTATGCACTTATGCACACCCATACCATCAAAGATGCTGGCTTTTGAACCGAGCGCTGATAACACGCTGGAAGGTCTCCCTCCTCTTTAGCCCGGAGGACATGGCGTCCGTGATTTCCAACAAGAATGTCAAATTTGGACTCGTCTGGACCATAGAACACTTTTCCACTTTGAAACAGTCCATTTTAAATGACCCTTGGCCCACAGAACATGACGGCGCTTCTGGTAGACAGAATCATGCCAATGAGTGATGCAGTGTCATCTGAGGGCTCGAAGACCACGGGCATCCAACAAAGGCCTTAGGCCTTGTCCCTTACGCACAGAGATTTCTCCAGTTTCTCTGAATCTTTTGATGATGTTATGCACTATAGATGATGAGATTTAAAAAGCCTTTGCAATTTGACATTGAGGAACGTTGTTTTTAAAGTATTCCACATTTTTACACACTTTTTCACAGGAGGAGAGCCTATGCACATCTTTACTTCTGAGGGACTCTGCCTCTCTAAGACATCCGTTTTATAACTAATCATGTTACAGACCTGATGTAAATTAACTTAATTAGTTGCTAGATGTTCTTCCAGCTTTTTGCTTTTTCAGCCCTTTGTTGCCCCCTTCCCCGTCCCAACTACCTGTAGCAGGCATCAAATTTGAAATGAGCTCATTTAGTGGATAAAAGTGTACAATTTCTCAGTTTAAACATTTGTTATGTTATCTATGTTCTATTGTGAATAAAATATTGGCTCATGTGATTTGAAAGTCTTTTTTAATTTCATTCAAATTTAAAAAACATCCCAACATTTACAAAAATCGGGTTGTACATTTAACATTTACATTAACATTTATTCGTTTGGCAGACACTTTTATCCGACTTACAATGAATTCAAGGTATACATTTTTATCAGTACTTGTGTTTCCTGGAATTGAACTCACAACCTTTGCACTGCTAATGCAATGCTCCACCAGTTGAGCTACAGGAACACAACTTGTACATACTTAAACACTAAACGAAAATCAACTAGATTAAAAAAATTAAGAAGAAAATTAATAGGCAAAACTCCTCACTATGGTGCCAGAGTGTGGTGGGTTGTTGCCAAATGACTGCTAGTTTGTTATATTTCAGCAGGCTGTCGGTAGATAAATGGAGAGCACATGAAGAATGAAGATGTACTGTATGCTAATTATGTATGCAGTTCTTACTGTTCTCCTGAACTCTGGCCACAAAGCCTGTGAGGGGAATCTGAGGTGTCAGCTGCACCATGGGGGGTGGCGGAGGAGCGACAGACACTAGAGACAAACACGAACATATATTCATACAAAAGACAAAAACAAGTCCACATAATGAAGACATACAAACAGGGAGAAAGTGAAAGTTTTGTGACATAAAAGCTAATAACATTGTTCTTTCTAGCAAGACCCACATCCTAACCCACATTTTCGTGGCCCAAAAAAGCATTTGGACAATAAAGTCACACTTCATGTGACTTAATTTAAACATTTGAATGTCCATGCATTTGATAACACCCTAATCTGCAAACAAATGATGTCAAACCTTTCTAAACTTCACATTTTTTGCGCTTAGGTTCACACAAGTGTCCTAGCAGAGTAACCACAATAAATCCAGACATTCCAGTTATGCTGGACAATGTTGAAAAGTTTTTTGTACTTTGTATCTTGTTTTTGTGTGAATGAAGTGTCCAAACTTTTATAGAGCTGGACTTACTTGTATTCTGGGGGTATGTAGGACCTCCGTTCAGGTGGGGCTGAGGCACAGAGAACTGTGATAAGCTGGCAGGGGCACGTCGGTAGGTGCCGGTGGCTGACACCATAGAGGCAGAGGAAGAAGTGGTGGAGGAATTGTGTCTGGAAATCTGCCGCGAAATTGTCCCAAACTGAGACATCGGGATTGGGCCCAAACCTGGACCTGGAGGAACTACTGCAGTAAGAACAGGGGGAATGTACAGACATGATACAATGTATGATCATATGATCTAAATGTCATATCAAATGTTAAATGAATGACTTTGAAATTTTCAATTTCATTAATTTTCTGATTTTGATGGACACAAACTACAAGAATTACTTATAATAAAATGATATTCTAGAATGAGTGGAAAAACAGCTGCTTCATATTAAATGACACAAAAGTAAACTAGACTCCAAACTGTAACACAGCATATTACAAAAATGATTGGATAAACCGCATTCAGAGTTGTTGTATAATATACAGACAACTGTGAGTGCTGTGAGATCTGTTTAATTCTGTATGCCTGATTAAGCCATGATCAGTGAGTCCTGCAAAAAGTCAAAACAAAATTGCTCCCATTACAATCAACAAAGCCATTTACACTGAAATGTCCATCTAAAACAAAGCTTGCACAGTAGACACAATAATTTTCTGTCTAGAGTACTGTCAGATGTTTTAAATATTTAAAAAAAAAAAATCGCTGTTGGACACTGCAGAGTCTGAAAGTCAAACTGAAAAAGATATAACACATGCAAAACTATTATGACTACTGTGAATATAAATTCACCTGTTGCCATACTGGGAGGGGAGGGTGTTGGCACAGCCAGAGGGATTCCCATACTATTACTGCTGCTCTCGCGACCACCGCTGCCCCCACTGCTGCCACTGAGACAGAGACAGCCAATTGGATCACAGTTACAAAGAGCTATTAAAACATAATGGCAGGCACTGTAATAAGTTTTAAAAAATACCTGTGTGTTCTGGGTCTCTGGTTGAGTGATGCTGTGCGTCCAGGACTGTTCTGACTGACCAAACGTGCTGGGCTGGTCATGTAGTCATTAGGCACCACCGGAGGTTTGACTGGCTCAAGGGTTTTATATGGAGTGTTTCGTCTGAGAAGCACAAACATTTTTAAAATAATAAATAAAATAATTTCAATACTTAAATTTATTACAAATGGCAAAACTGCAACACATTACAACATATTTTTACATATGAGAAATACACAAAAGACAAAGACATGGGAAGAAAAAGAGAAGTACATAGGGACTGGTGTCATGGTGCCATCTTACCCCAAAGTACCCCTCCCTGCCATGGGTGGACTGGGGGGCTTCTGTGTAGGTGGATTGGTTCTGGATAATTGTCCTCCACTTCCCCGAGCTGGTTGGTTATTTCCTTGCTGAAACACATTAGACAGATACATAAACATTAACATTAATTTTCACAGTAAATTATAATATTTGATTGCTACAATATTCTAATGCTATAATTTTTGCTATTATAATTTGCTTTAATCTATTGAGTTTTTAAAAATTTGATTTAAAGCACATAGTGGTCTGACATGAAATTAAACAAAAGATTTTTTAAAACTTACATTTGGGGCACGACATACGAATGACTTACAAAATGTCGAAACGCACTCTCTTGTCATACTCGTTTCAAACACAGTATATGCAGGAACAAGTTCAGAAATACCTCTGATGCAAGTGTTCTCTAACATCAGCAAGACAGTTGAAGTATGACAGTGTTTCATTCACTCTTTCCATATGCACACGACAGCCACTCTCAGCTGATGTATGACAACATCTCATGGCATCGTGCTGATGCCTACGTCATTACTATAGCAACCAAGATCCATACTGACTACGTTGTTTAGACAAACAGATCTGATGTCATCACTTTCAAAATGCCAAAAAGTCTAACAAGGTTCATGTAATGTGGTCATTTCGCTACCTTAGAATTACAAGGTTCTATCTGCGTTTTGACCAGTTTTGAGATATAGAGGTTTAAAGTTTTTGCATTGCATTGTAAATACCAAAACTGATTTTTTTTGTTTTTCAAATTAAACACCCAAAATGGATTTTTTTAAAAATGAAACACCTTTAATAGTGTCAATGAGTCATATTAAAGTAAGAATATGTCTATAACTCAATTTGTGACCCGATCTAGCAAAATGAGTCGAATGTCGCAAATTCAATGGTATCAATGGAAAGAGACCATAAGCTTTAAAATGATATCCTAGTCAAAGCCATACCTTGAATGGTTTTAAAGATATACCCATTTGAATTATTGTCATCTACCCTCCTTTTCAAATTGAAAACCTGAGAAATCGCATTTAAAGTTTGCCCATTTTTTGTTGATATCTTTAAAAATCTATTTCATTTAAATGTATAAACTATTATTTTACAGTTTAATTTGACCAAAGACATTTGTATACATATAAATGATAATAAACCAGGCTGAAACTCAAATTATTTTWAAGTATTTATTTGAATAAATATTTTAAAATACAACTGCAACACATTTGGCGTTTAGACGCTTATCCACAGCGATCTCCATAAACCCTAACATGAACAATAATAAAATATGCTCACCACGCTGGGATCGGGAAACAATAAAGAGCAATTTGCATGTTACTTGATCGTTTAAAGTCTTAACAATAAATCTTGTGCTGTGCGTCGGTTTTCTTCTTGAATGATTCAGAATTACATATGCTCTAAAGCATCGCATTCTTAAAGGGGCACAACCCAACACGAAGCGTGGGTGTTAATTTAGTACAACTTGAGAGTTGCAAGTCAACTTTAATAGTCATTTAAATACTTTTACTCGATTATCTGGACTACGAACTTTATTCTTATATTATATTATTATTTTTGAATGTCTGTTCTTTCAAATTAGCTAAAAAAAGAAAAATTGATTTTTTCATTGTTTTTTCACATTATCGGCCCATATCTTAAAATGGAACGTTAAATTCTTTTTTTAAATTATGGAAATGAGACATGAGGGACACTATAACAGTTCAACATAAAATGACGTAGATAAATAGATCAAGTGTTCCTGTAGCTCAATGTGCAGAGCATTGTGTTAGCAGTGCAAAGGTTGTGGGTTTGCTTCCCACAGAACACACATACTGATAAAATGTTGCTTTGAATAAACGTGTATTAAATGCATAAATGTAAATGAAGGGAAAAACAGTGGTGACCTGAGCCGCAAAGAATTGTGGGCCATGTCAATGTGCACTTACCTTTGCTTTAAGCCACTAAAGGAAAGCATTAAGAGAGAGAAGAGACAAAATGTGTTAATCACTTTAGCTTAATGAAAAAGGCAAGACAGAAGTAAAACAATAAAACTGCTAAATAAAGAACACAAACTTCTAAATTCATTGACAAGAATCAAGAGAAACAGCCTGAAAAGTCAAAGCTCCAAACAAACCCAAAAGATAATCAACTGTAAATCAGAATTACTATCAACCTTTTTCATTCCAGAGAGCAGTTATAAATACAGTATTTTTTCAATACAGGGTTAGTACAGAATACAGCATTCATTACTAATTATTGTTAAATGTTATGATAATACAATATCTGAGCTGTTTACTGGCATAATACTACGTTGGCAAACAACTCACATGATTTATTAATAGAAAATAAGGATAATAGAATATAATCCATATCACCAAAAGTCAAAGTGGAGTTTGTCATTTCAGCCATATACAAGTACACAGTGAAACGAAACAACGTTTCTCCAGGAACAAGGTGCTGCAGTACAATACAGAACAACACAAACTAAAATGTCAATACAAAAACTAGAATGTACAAGGTATATACACAAAACAGACAGCACAAGACAGTAATGCAGACCAGTATACAGTTTTATACAAAAGTGATTGCAGTGATTTTTACAGTTCAATACAACAGTGATTGCAGTGATTTTTACAGTTCTATACAAAAGTGAATGCAGTGATTTAAGTAATGACAGTGCAAGTAATGAAGTAATGACAGTGCAAATATTAAAAATAATAAAAATAGTGCAATGGAAGTGGTGTAATATACAATAAGTTATTTTGTGTTTAGGAGCCTAATGGCATGGGCAAAGAAACTGTTGCAAAATCTGGTCGTAAGGGACCGAATGCTTCGGTACCGTTTACCATTTGGCAGGAGGGTGAAAAGTGTGTGTGAGGGGTGTGTGGGGTCATCCACAATGCTGGTAGCTTTGCGGATGCAGCTTGAGGTGTAAATGTCTGTGATAGAGGGAAGAGAGACCCCGATGATCTTTTCAGCTGTTTTCACTATCCGCTGCAGGGTCTTGCGTTCCAAGACGGTGCAATTCCCAAACCAGGCGGTGATGCAGCTGCTGAGGATGCTCTTAATTGTCCCTCTGTAGAACACTTTGAGAATGGTGGGTGGGAGATGTGCGTTTCTCAACCTTCTCAGAAAGTACAGGCGCTGCTGGGCTCTTTTTGCTGTGGAACTGGTGTTAAGCGACCAGGTGAGTTTCTCCGTCAGGTGAATGCCAAGAAATTTTGTGCTCTTTACGATCTCCACAGGGGAGCCGCCGATGTTCAATGGGGAGTGGTCTCTCTGTACTCTTCTGAAGTCAACGACCATCTCTTTAGTTTTGTCCACATTCAGAGACATGTTGTTGGCTCTACACCAGTCTGTTAGCTGTTTCACCTCCTCTCTGTATGCTGACTCGTCGTTCTTGCTGATGAGACCCACCACGGTCGTGTCATCGGCGAACTTGATGATGTGGTTCAAGCTGTGCATTGCTACACAGTCGTGAGTCAGCAGATTGAACAGCAATGGACTGAGCACACAGCCCTTAGGGGCCCCAGTGCTCAGTGTGGTGGTGCTGGAGGTGCTGTTCCCGATCCGGACTGACTGAGGTCTCCCAGTCAGGAAGTCCAGGACCCAGTTGCAGATGGAGGTGTTTAGGCCCAGCAGGTTCAGCTTTTCAGTCAGGTGCTGAGGGATGATGGTGTTGAATGCTGAACTGAAGTCTATGAACAGCATTCGAACATATGTGTTTTTATTGTCCAGGTGGGTGAGGGGCAGATGGAAGGTGGTGTTTATGGCGTCGTCTGTTGAGTGGTTGGGGCGGTAAGCGAATTGCAGGGGGTCTAGTGATAGGGGCAGCAGGGTCTTAATGTGCCTCAAGACGAGCCTCTCGAAGCACTTCATGATGACAGGCGTAAGTGCAACGGGACGGTAGTCGTTGAGGCAGGACACTGGAGACGATGGTGGTGGCCTTGAAGCGTAGAAGTTGTTCAGCGCATCTGGAAGGAAGGCATCACTGTCACAGGCAGGTGGTGTTGACCTGTAGTTGGTAATGGCCTGGATGCCCTGCCACATGCGCCACGTGTCTCTGCTGGTCGTGAAGTGGCTGTGGATTCTCTATCATGTTCTAGACTCTCATTTTAAAGGTTTGCTTATTTTAAGCTCCTTTGTCTGTTCACCTCATTTTTACACTGTACTTATTACAGTACATGTACTGTATAATTTCTTTGACATTGGTTTACATTGCTCATACCATGGTATTATTTCAAAAACCACCATATCCTTCTTCAGGCATGGAAGTCAGGAGTGAATGATGCTAAGAGAGTAACATTTCAGTTAAGTGTCCTGATTACAGCGTCAGTGTGAGGGCGGCCCGTTGGGCGTTTACTCAACCGAGGAGAGAAAGGCCAGGGCACATCAGCTTAGATCTAATAGAGCATCTAAATCAGGTTTTGGGGCGAGCTGTTGGCACATGACCTCAAGACCCACCTCAACTACATAAAGGAGCTTAAAATAAAAAAAGGAGCTTTACTAAAGACTAGTGAATAATGACACTGTATTGTGATACCACACCATTGTCCCATTAACACAATAAGAGACATAAAGGTCAAAACAAAATGCAAAGATGTCTATCTCAACAGTATTTATATCAGTATGAGTGAACTGATGTCATTAGAATTACTTATATATTAAATTATTACATTGCACCTGGTTATAGTCAAGAAGTCGAGCCTAAACCAGGATCAACCGTCCAACCTAATATATTTTCCCAGAATGCTTTACAGTAAAACAAAATCTGTCAATTTAAATTGTGAATAATTGTATTTACCTGGAGAAAACTAGCATTAATTTGAACAAAGTACAAGTTCGTTAAAACACAGCACAAAGGGAACAGCAATAATAATAATAATTATTCAGATTAAACACTGAAATACACTAAAACATAACACTAAAAAGAGCTACAACCTACAGTGATTCTGTATAACAACTATTTACAGATCCACTCAAAATCAATCCAATCTTGACTCATCTCTCGAACAACTTAATAAATTAACCAATAGGAAACATGTTAAATAATACTCTTCTAAAACATACCTTGTTGAGCTTGTTTGACTGAAACTGTAAAACTATAAAAAACTAAAACTAAGAATGGAGGTCACTGAACATTTAAGGCAGCAGAACAATTGACAAGACTGACAGCAAAACATCAGACTTACTTTAACACCGTGACCCACATCATCCAGCAGGGTGTAGTCAATGGGCTTCCTGATATAGCGCACAGGCCGCTCCATGTTTCCAGGGGCGATGATCTTGTGGGTCCGAGATGTGTTTTTGTTGGTGGTGAGAATCCCGATCTCTCGCCTGGCTACTTTCTCTTTATGAATGTCTACAGTCTAAACAGGGAAAAATGATAAACATAGATGAAACCTCAGAATAGTTCTAAGAAATCACACACCAGAGTTCTGCCTAACAGCTACAGTGTCAATAAACTGTAATCGTATTAAGGTTTTAATGAAGCCAATAAATGCACAATAAATACTTCAAACTACATGTATAAATAATTTAGGTGCTGATCCTACTGTATGAAAGAGTAACAAACAAAACAGGTTTTGCGAGAGACAACAGAGACAGGGAGCATACAGTAATGATAAATAACCAGTTTACCAGTTTAGAGTTAAAAACATTTTACTTCTGTAATCTACCATACTGTGAAACAGGATATTTAATGAGAAAAAAGTGGGATGGCACTTATTTTCCATCAGAAATTGATTGGACCATCAAAAGGGGTGTTTCATACTTAAATGCTAATTGTATGTAAAAACCTGCCCATAAAACATCAGGGATGTCTAAACACTATTAATGGGATCTAATCAGACACTTTCACTAACACGGAATGAGATGACTTCATTATTTTTACACAATTTAGCAGCCATTTCTGGCCATCCTCTTGAAGAAATATGGTGGCAAACTAGTTTGCAAGAGACTAATATAAATAATCAGATCTTGTTTCCATTATGGCTCTGGATGGGAGAGCAGTTGTTTTTAGTGCTCTCAGTTAAAGCTTTCCCCATTGTACATGAAAGTATTCACTTTACCATTGTGAGCAAATGGTGATGAATTGTAGCTAAAGAACAAGCTAAACGTATCTCAGATGCTCTTTACAATTATGTCTTAAAACATATTTAGTGTGGTTAATCACCAGATCCATAATCTACTGTAAGTAAATCTAATTATTTATGCATAACCTTACATAAATAAGTGATGGGAACCAGAGCATGTGAGGACAAGTGGAGATTCAAGATGTTTTGTTGATGTTTTCCATCTAGTGCTCCTCATTAGGCTAGTGTGAATCATAGTGAAAAATTACAGAACCAATTAGACTAGCCAGATACTATACAAGAGTAAAAAGACAAGGCAAATAACAAAGTTCTTTAAAAAATGTGACACATTAAAAAAAACCTTTGTGGAAAAACTAGTGAAATGTTGTTTTAAATAACTTGGACTAAATAACTAAGATTGCTACTAGGTGAATTTAGAAAATGTAGCAGTTATAAATATTTATACCAGCTATAACGCTATATTTTGAATAATTTCCTTAACAAAAATGTTTATTTTTGTTTTTTTTTCCATGCATATTTGTGGCAAGCATCATATTCTAGTCCATCTGTTTTGAAAATGCTACTTTCATAAAAACACTGAGACACATCTTAATTTTGTTTTTCTCTGTTACCATTTTGGTGGTTTAACACTAGGAAAGTGGGAACTAGAAGTTCTTTACAACATGTACAGCAATAAAATTAAACACTTGCTACATTTTTAAATATGATGAAAGTTAATGCATGTGGATCACTGATCTTTTCTTTTGTAGACCAGTAGTGTCTACACTACTTTAGTAGTGTTCATTTTGGAGCCTGCTCATAGCCTCAAAGCAGGAAAAACCAAGTAAGGAACACCTGGTTCCTTTTCACTTTGGTGGTGTAATGTTTAGGGCTGACCTGAGAAATGTGGTTGATGGAGGACTCCATCCTGCGCAGCTGTGACGCCTGGATATCCAACAGCTGTAGCACATTATTGGCTAAGGCATTGATCTGATAGGCCACACTGGCCAGGGATTGGGTGGTGTAGGCTTTGGTCTCCTCAAGAGCTTTCTTCTTGTCTTGTGCCTAAACGGGGGTAAAAAACAAACAAACAACACAAATCGTAAGGTCAGTAGAATTTGTTGATGTGTTGATAGTTTCTTAAACCTAAACTTCAAAAACAAAAATCTTTATGGCAGTCTAAGGCCTTTCAGACACTTTGAGGCAGTCTGTTACACTTTGACATTTTTAAGTTTTTTATCTAACTAAAAACATCTATGCAAAAGTCGCACATATGGTTGTGTTCTGGAAGACCTCAGCAATAATAATGACATTAAAGTGAATGTAATGAATTTCTTTAAAATTAAAAAAACCTGTTCTTCAAACAACATAAAAAAACACACTATAAACATATCTGGCCAAGACTTTTGAAGTTTGCACCTTATAAATATAAGTGTTGGCTACATAAAAGTATAAAGAGTATTCAGAAATGTTATGTAGTTTTAATACAAATTGTAAAAACTTCAGACTAACTATGTTTTCTCTGCTCTTTCTAATGAATATTGATTAGGAGAGTGTATCACACCTACAACTTCCCCCTGCCCCTGTCACTGGCCCATTTGTCAGAGACAGGCGTGTTCTCACCTACTCCTGCTACACAATGAGCCAATGACGACACTGATTGTCCATGCGCTTACCATGTGAATAGCTGATGGGTGTGTCGTTAAGACGCTGCTGCTGGCTAAAGTACTTAACGTAAGACTTTTTTAAATTCTCTTTTCAAAGCGCTACAGATAATTTATATTTTTAAAACAAATATATTTGAAAACAAGAAGAGTTGAGGTTTCTAGTGTTTACAACAAAACAATGGTTCAAAATGGTCCCCCCCGGGCCATTAACACAAGTAAGATATACTTGCTTCATTTGACCTCTATCACATTACCACCACAGGATCTCACAGATCAGGAAACCAACCCAACCTAATTTTTACTAGAAACTGCACTACTGATACAATCAATATTTCTCCTCTTCACACCTCTGACCACTTTTTTATTGCATTCACTATCCACCTCCCCACATGCAACATGCATACACCACCAGTTGTCCCATTCAGACGCAACCTCCGCTCCCTCTCCCCCAGCTCCCTCTCACAAGCAGTCACATCATCCCTCCCATCCATTACTCACTTCTCATCCCTTGATGTTAACACTGCCACGGACACACTCTGCTCAACACTAACATCCTGTCTAGATAACCTCTGTCCCCTCTCCTCCAGGCAAGCGTGAACTTCTCCACCCAACCCCAACCCCAAGGAGGCTGAGAGAAAATGGCGCAAAACCAGAGAGCCTGCGGACCTCAGTATTTATCAATCTTTACTATCTTCTTTTTCCACAGACATTCATCATGCGAAA
>JAZGTK010006768.1:0-20321 GCA_036877625.1 Ambastaia sidthimunki | reverse complement strand
CTTCAGATCAAGGGTTAAGGACAGAAAAGGAAATGAAAATGAGATTGCGTGTGTAACGTGATTGGGCCATCACTTATTCTGCAGGAAAGAGAACCAACGTCCAAAAGATCAAGGGATGAGTAGCACAAGCGCAGATAAAAAGCGCCGTTTGATCATGAAACGTGCCAATTGATCGTGTTTCTGCAAAGACAGTTTCAGTGTGTTTGTGACCCTGAAGGATTTTTTGACTATCAATAAAACGCTACGATAAAGTGTTCTATTGCTTTTGATGATGAGTGCCTTAAAAAAATATGAAACAGGAATAAGTATTCTTTAGATATGTTCTTAACGTCTTTTTAACAGATGGCATATAGAGAGTTCAAATTTGACTCTATTCATGCTGTTCAAAAGTAGGACTGTGGGCTCGATAAGATGAGCTTGAATAAGTGTGTGAATGATATTTGACAAATCCACTTATCTACAGAGCAAACACCACACACGAAACAGCTAAGACTAGCCACAAACCCACATGGGACATCCTCATTCACACATCCTAACCTAAAACAGCAGAACCCAACAGAAGTAAATATCCCATTAATTCATTTAATAGAGATATGAAATCATAGAGATATTGTTTTTTAACAATAATTCATCTTCAAAAACCAACTCAAAATGAACTCTGAAGTTAAGCGATATTTGCTTTAGAAGCCACACGTCAGTCTCAAAAAAAAAGTGTTAATTTCACAATTCCTACGTTTCAGTAACCATAATCCTAAAGAGAGATCCACCACTCTGAGCAGTCACTGTTACCATGGAAACAAAAACCCACCAAGGAGCTCACCAGCGACCTCTTGCTCCCATGATGCATTGCAAATGACATAAGAGTCAGGAGTCAGTTTTCCTACACTCTTAAACAACTTGTATATTATAATACATACATACATTATATATATATATATATTAATAGCCAATAGTTTTATAATCATCTTTACGAAACCAACATGCTAGTCAACATCATCTTTCAGTGTAACAAAAGAAAGAGGCAGAAAAGAAAGAGGGTTAGACAAGTGTTGATGTGAATACAATATAAGAAAAAGACACAGATGAAATGAACAGACAGAAGGATGGGAGGGTTGAAATGGAAAGGAAAAGCAGATTCTGACGAAGGATGGAAGTCAGAGAATTGGCCAAGATTTGGTGGAAAGGCCAAAAGAGGGAATTAATAAAAGAGACAGAGAAGGAGATTTGGAGATTTTTTGAAAGCGAGAGCGAGTGATTGTAAGACCCATCAGTGTAGAGCAGCGATGTACTGTGAATTATGCATGCTGATAAATCATTAATAACACTCTGTAGTGCAAAGCTCAAAGAAGCCATGGCTCAACTGCACAGAGAATAAAAAACCCAACACATATGAAGCAAAGATGAGAGAGAGAGACAGAGAGAGAGAGAGAGAGAGAGAGAGAGAGAGAGATACAGTACTTGTTGCTCAAACAACTTGAGTCATTCCGGTTATGTAAGTACATTTTCATGTCCCATCTTGCGTGTCTTAGTTTATCGGATTAAATATTAAAACAGCAGTTACGAAAGCTGAGAATCAGGTGCGTTTTTTTTATCACAGTACCACAAAAAGTGAACACAGAGGTACGTTTTTGAAAGGCTAAGAAGACACGGATGGAAAATCGGATAGTCGCTTCCCAGGATTTTGTCACTGGTGTTAATAAATCATGGCATGGTGATGCTGTTGATTGTGGGCTGTAGCAGGCGAGCTGTGGGGCAGGATATAGCAGCACTGGGAGAGGTTGAATACCACACTAATGTACCCGCGGTGTTCATTGCTTCTCTATAGACCACATTATGTACCGCAATGTCCATCAAATCACTGTCTGTGTGACCTCACGCAGAGACTCTGAGCCTGTCTATCTGCTCCCCGCAGGAGGTACTGATTTCTGCTATGGAGGCGGAAGTGAGAGAGAGCAAGAGCGAGTGAGCGAGAGAGAGAGAGCAGGAGAGAGAGACTAGAAGAAAAGACAAAAAAGGTTGATGTTAAAAGGTAGAAACATAGAGAAATAAACAGACACAGAAAGAGAGCTGGTTGTGGACTGTTTGAGGATTGTTGTCCGGCCTGCACGCCCAAATAGATCAATGTCCCCCCAGAGCCCCCCAGACCCTGTGTCCTGTGTACCTGCAAGCGGCTGCCGTAAATTATTTAAATATCACTTACATGACTTCAGGCTAACAACAACTGCCACTGAAGTTAGAAGTGGTGCGGTTGCCCTTTAAACAGCCGTGACAAATGAGCCATTCTCAAATTTCAAACTCCAACGCTTGCTAGATTAAAAGGGCAAAAAACTAATGCAGAGCACCACCTGTTGGTTAATAGCTGCAATTGCCCCTTTTGCCCTAACATTTAGCAGATGTTGTGCAGTGCCCAACGGGTCTTAAAAAGATTGAACACAAAGAACAGATGTCTGATATGCAAAAAAATAGCAGGTGTTACACTGGTTATATTTTACATGTATTGTCATTTAATAAGCAAATAAAGATGATTACTGCATATTACCAGACACACAAACCACAGCTGAGCCAGACTACAGCAAATGAAGGACAAGGTGATTTTTGCTGAACTAAATTCGTGTTTTCAATCTCAACAATCACATTATCTATATTCCAACACAAACATCATTTATGTGCTGCTTCCTCTACAAGTTAAGTATTCCATTAAATTTCACACAAGTATGCAGAACATTACAAATCATGTATTAAAAATAGCCTGCTTCTGAAAACACCAATAAAAGCCAAAAAACAAAAACAAATAAATACACAACAAGTAAATAAGCAAATAAATCCTCAGAGTTTACTTAAACTTGAACCTAGACCTCATGAGTCATTTTACCACCCTGAAATTATTGCATCACATTTCATTCATCAATAGATTCATAAGCTTTGAATAGAGTTTCTTCATTAAAGTGGAGCAGATTGAGTTTGGACCAGAACCGCTTTGCTCTAGTGCCTCAGTACAATGAGCAGCAGTCACCTCCTCAAAAGCACTAAGACGACATGATGGAATTTCTTACGGCTATTATGAAAAGATTCATTTAGATTTTGGGTTTCACAGGGACGAGGGCTTTAGCATTGCAGATAAGTCATGATTCTGCTATGGAAACCTTTTGACTGATAAGAAAAACTTGCTTGGTAAGAAAAATGTTCTTTGATGTTTATTATAGGGGAGACCGTAAGTAACTAGAAGGTTTAGGTCAAAAGTCCAATTAGCAGATTTTATCACCCAGTTCAAAAATTTGAGTAATTTAATGCTCCAAACTGAAATTTCAATAACATAATGTATTTGTTCCAGCTATTACGCAAACAAGTGATTACAATAAAACCACATTAGCATATTTTCAGGCAAGGGTCAACTATGTTTTAACAAAAAATGTTTAACTGCATTTTCAGAACAAGGAAATAATTCATAATTTTGAGTTGGTGCAAGCTGGTGTCTCCCTAGATTTTCTTCTTCTGAGAAGTATAATGTAGTATCTCAGAGAATTTGTTACGGTAATGAAAATGCTCAAAAATGGTAGAAAGAACCATGTTTTACCATGTGGAGAAAATTGCAGTAGTTAAGAACAATGTTCATTCATGCTGAGCAAGCTTTAAGAATTTGCTGTTAATTTACATGGAAACAGCTACTGATGGCCAGGGTCCAAAATTTAGACTCAGATCTAGACTGGGATCAACTAATGAGCAGACCGAGCGCAATTTAAAACAAGACTACAGGCAGTATTGCTGTATTTAAAAGACCCTCTTTTATTTGAAAGCTCTGCCTGATCAATTTTGAGTAATAACTCTCCTCCAAACTAAATAAACCTGGCCGTAATTGCTTTCGCAAAGCAATTAAGTTCTCTTTGAATCAGAGCCAAAAAAGAGAACCGGGGGTCTTCCAGTGAGCGTAAAGCTACGTTGAAGCTACGCTAGCTCAGGCTAATCTCAAAGACACTGTGTCCCTTTTCCCTGTTAAACACTTTCTGTATTGTTAACGTTAACTATGAGCGCACACACACCCCCACACACAGCTTAGTTCTAGTAGATACATTGTGTATTGACAAGACTTGTGTTTGCATTGTCTTTTTATGCCAATTTCCTTTCCCCACAGTAAATATTGCCTGCCTGTTTTCATTGTCAGAATAAATAACATAAAGCGCTAAAAGAAACTCAAGCACTGACATCTTGCATTTTTATTCCTTGCTGTGTAGTTTTCTATTATTGACGCACAGTTCCTTAAAATCAGCTTTTCTGTTCTTAGCATTGAAAATCTATTTGTTTCAAAAGTGTGTGTGTCTGAATGTAACGTCAGTCATTCATATAAGCCTCATTGATCGCTGTTTATAATCAATCCTCAGTGAGCAGATGTTTCCTTCACTTTTGATTCTCTTTAGTCTTGCCTGCTTGTCTAAGATCATGTACCACTATCCTGAAAATCACGTTCTAAAGAAATCACACCCTATTTTACAAAAACACTGAATTAGCACACAAACAAAGGGTGATCTGTATGTCTTATAAGCATGTATATTTGCATCCACTTCTCAGCATTTAAAGACAACAATTCCAAGTGTTTTCTGGTGATATTTAGGGCCACAGGGGGTCGTAACTACAAAGAGAGGAACTATTTAAAAAATATGGACCAGCTACTGTACATCAGTTAAATAGACTGGAGAGGCATTTTAGGCCAATTTAAGCAGTACAAGACACTTTGCAGTACTGTGAACAGAGTTATGATTACAGGTTGTGGTTTAAAATAAAATAAGAGCCATTAACAAAATAAGCATCCTTAACTGGAACAATCTGGTTTAAAACCCATTTTTAAACATGCTTATACTGATTTAGGTGACAACCCACGTGTAGTTGTGCAAAAGAAAATAACACAGCGAGGCCTGCGTGAGCTCACTTGCGTCACAATACCCTTCACATCACAAAAAAAAAACAGGTGCACTTAAAAATACACAGCCAAAAATGCTTCTGTAAGACTTGACTTCATTTCAAAGAGTCAGAATGTGTGCATGCATGTGTTTTTTAAGCATGCAGTGGAGAGATGGAGTGTGTGTATGTGTGAGTCTGTGTGTGCCAAAGCAATAACCCAGGATTTAACCAGACATTCAAGGTTAGGCAGCACAATTGCTTTTGTAAAACCTGTATGAATCGATCACTGATATGAACATTAAGGCAACGTGTCGGAGGTGCTTACAGCCTTGGCTACACCCAAACTATCAACACAGGACCAACAGATCAACAGCAAAAACGTACCACTGTACAGTGTATATGTATCATTTAATGCATTTTGTAGGTGTGGGTGTGTAAACGGGCGTCCAATACCATGCTGTTACTCTACCTGCTTGATGCTGCGGCTCACCTGGGCAGGTGGCAGTATTGTTACACAGACGGGTCTCTCTCAGCGGGCCGCTGCAGAGGGTCCCGTATGGAGAAGATACACACGAACGAGAACGAACCTGCCAACCCTGCCCACATGTCAATGAACACACACTCCACTGAGACCATTCCTCTGCTGCCGGGTCACCTACCAAACACACGAGAGAGAGAGGGGGAGAGAGAGAGAGGGAGAGAGAAAGAGATTACGTAAACACAATCATGCCAATAAAGTACTTTAAATTGAGTTGAAAGACAAAACAATGAGTGAGAGAGAGGGGTGGAAAGAGACAGTGAGTGACAGAAAGAGAGAGAGAGCAAAGAGTGATGGAACCATATATGTACAGTAAGATTTGGAGGACTAAATAAACAGCAGTTATATTTCTAAATTCTGATTGGACAAACCACATTCAGTTCTGTTGTAAAACAGAAATCAGTCATCATTAACATGCCCTCAGCCTTTGGGGCTTTAGACATCACTGCAATGTCTAATGTTGCTATTGGCTCTGGTGGGGAGAAACGAGGCAAATCTCTTGAAATTCTAGGTCAGCACAAATGCAACATGGCCATTCTGCTTTGGTAATAAAAACACTCTGGCATATAAATGTCACGGGTCAGTGGCTTTATGTGCCCTCTGCATATTCTTTGTGAACACTGAACATAATGGCATCAAAAGCTACAGAAAAACAGCGCTGCCTAAAAAAACGTATTATCACGTTTCCTCCTCAACTGGATGGTGACAAATGGAAGGTCCGGAAGAACAGCCTAGACGATGAGTAAGGTAGACAGGGCTACAAGCAACCAAACACCTCAGGCTTGGGGTTTATTTATGTATTTAAGTACATTTTCTTTCTACTGTCCCTCACAGGCTTCTGACAACTTAAGGAAGGTGTTTTAAGAGGTGCCGCAAGCTTTCTCGTGGACCTGGGCTCCACTTGGCTGGTGGGAATCCAGCAGGCGAAGTTCCCCAGTTTCTTTTTATGTCATTTGTGAAAGCCATGTACTTGGATGCAGGCAACATCACGAAGCAAATGGGCAAATCAAATTAATTGCACGTCGCATAATCGCATTACATCTTCATTTGCATGTGGTGAGTCAGAGCTTAGTCTTATCCGCAGAGATGACGGGTTGAGAATAGAGGATCGGGGGCTGGTGGGGACATGCTTGCCAGCAGAAGTTTACGTTCAGAAGCTTTTGTTCACAGAGATGTAGGGGGAGGTCAGGGAAAAGGTGTGGATTACTGCAAGGTGTGGACATCCAGGTTCACGTCAGGCCATTATAAATTAAGTTCAAAACAATGGAAGGGGGGAAAAACACACATGGATTCAGGCCTAGTTCCTTCCTGTTTTAGACCCCTTTTTACCTTATGCCTGAGTGACATACTGTATGAAGATATGACACCATGCGCTGTCCATGGTGCTGAAATGGAATTTAACTATCTATATGAAGAGGAGATGGAGCTCACCTGTCTGAGCTTGGAACACACCTGGCTGGTCAGCTGATCGTGGCCGCTGTGTCTTCACCTTCTGCTCATCATCATCAGGTTCTGGGCAGACACACAAACAACATACATAGTTATCTACAATTGTATCATTGTAAAACTGACATTTACACACACCTATTTTACATTGTAAAACCCTATTCAAAGTTTCAATACTCAAAACACCACTACACATATTGTTATCTTCATTAGCAGAGAATTGATGCAGAAGTTTGTACAATCACAAAAACAATCAAGCCCACACAAACGGTACTAACAGCACTGTTGTACATTTTTGCATTTTGTAATGCGATTCAGAGCTCTTCATCAAACCAGCCTCATTTCTTGCATGCATTATAACACTTAAATGAGTTCCAGTCTCCTCCTGTGCTCTTTATATATTTAAATCTCCACTGTGCAAGTTTCTAAACACCTCATCCTGAGCAGAGCCCTGAGTAAACTTACATAAGCCACAGTGACAAGCCCATGGCATGTATTTCAACTCCTACTTGCTCGGATGAGCCACCTGCCCCCAAAAGCAGCATTTGGTGGGAAACAGCTAATTCCTTGTCTGCTTTGCTGAATGTAAGACTTTCAATGAGTTGGTTTCATGTATAGTGCCATGAGCTGTTGGTTTCATTGCCACACTGTATAAATCATAAACTCATAAGCATAAGCTCATTTTGACATCTGCACCTACAAATAGAATCTTCTTAAGTTAGAGTCATTCAAGTTAGTTTAATTCACACTTTATTTATTACGTGAACTAAGTCGAAGGTTTTTACCCTTTCCTTCATAATGTACAGCTCTACCTGAAACATTTATATGTGCCAAAATATACATCATAAAGATCTATAATTAGAAAGACTTCAAACTATTGAATTTAATACAAAATCAGAGTGTTAGAAAGTTTCAAATCACAATTGATAATCTCTGTATTTTAACTCTGTATTTTGTATTTTGGGCTCTTAAAAATAAACATCTGTTGGAACTTTGCAACTCTGTAACTTTGCACAAAACTTTTCATGTTATTGCAACCCTTTGATATATCACTTCATTGTTTCCTGTGGATACATGATCTAATGATAATATAGATATTAGTTTGCATTTAAAAGCATCAAAACTTTAGACAGCAAAAGAATAAAAAACGTCATGTCATTTTAAAGTGAACTCTTTCAACGCTAAATTTTGACTATTTATTGGCTCTCCGATGTAAAGAGGCAGAATCCATATTCAGTGTGCAGCACTCTTTTCTCCTGAGCTGATTGGTCGGCTTGACCTTTTGCTCTGATTGCATGAGACGATGAACTGCACGGGTTGCTAATAAATTCCACCAGCATATGCAGATTCCCGTAAGAGTTCCATGAGAACGGAAAGAAGAGCAGGAAGAAAACACTAGAAGACAAAGTGGATTCTCTGAGGCTCTTTCTAAATTACGACTCCAAGACATCCTCTGCTTTTTATGGATGCTTAGAATAATTTACAACCACAAAACACATCCTCAACATAAACTAAAAAAATCCTCTTTCATTTGGTGTGATTTATTTTAGTGCAAGTTTCCAAACTCAAGGCTGAATTGATCTTAGTCGAGAGGCTTAGACTGAAACCCCCACACAGTCTCTTAAACTATTGATGGATCTTCTTGTGTATTTACATTTCCATTATTTTGCTATAAAAAGAAGTTCACAGGTCAGTACTGCAAGGAGTTTAAATGCAAATAAAGTTATAGATGAAGTTTCAGATGCAGATGCAAATAGATGCATTTGAATACTGGAGGGCACAAACCTTTCAGCTTTTTAAACTAAAAACCTAACAGAAAAATTGTTCAATAATGACATACCATCTTTAATACTTAAAGGCACAGTTCACAGAAAAAAGAAAAACCTGTTATTATTTCCTCAACCTTTTGTCATTTCCAAATCAAGAGTTGCCATGCTATTGTCATAACAGAGTCAAGAGTTTCTTTCTTCTCTGGAACACAAAAGAGAATTTTTGAACAAATTACTGGTTGCCCATTTCAGTGCAGTTATGATGAATTAGGGCAGGAGCTTTAAAGATTTTAAAAGGGCACAAAAAAGCCTAAAAGGGGATCAGTCAGAGTTCTAAATAAATTGTTCAGTTTTTTTTCTAAGCAAATCAATTAATTAACAGAAAAAAAACATTTGTTTATGAAATGGACATCATCATTTGCTTTCAGAGAGCTTTAGACAAATATAATCTTGTTCATTTAATGTGCTCTTAGCCCTGTTTGAAACCTGTTTGAAAACTCCAGCCTCCATTCATTATAACCACATGGAAAAAAGCCAAGAAAACATGCTAGTTTTTGTGTTTCAGATGTCAGTCAATCTTGCTGGTTTGGAATGACGTGGTGTTGAGTACAACATCAACATTATAATTTTTAAGTAAACTACTCTCATAACCTTTATATGACAGAAAAATAACACACGGACTACATGACTTTTTGAGAGAGAGAACACAGGTGGAGACTAAACAGAGAGGAAAAAACAATGTGGCACAACGAAGGAAAAGTGAGACGTTCGGTAGCAACACAAATTGAATTATATACATTCAAGCACATGGGATGTATAGATACTCCAGAGACTTTCCTCCAATGGCTCCGTCAAACAGACCTGATTACCAGCACGTCCCGCGGGGCCCGCGCTAATACGCTTATGATAGCTCAGACACGCACACAGACGTTCACACTAATTTACTCTGTCATGAAAAAGACAATAGCGGTGTCAGGAAAGGCGGGGGTTTGTTTTTACGCTGCTTTTGTG
This sequence comes from Ambastaia sidthimunki, assembly GCA_036877625.1. Taxonomy (NCBI): domain Eukaryota; kingdom Metazoa; phylum Chordata; class Actinopteri; order Cypriniformes; family Botiidae; genus Ambastaia; species Ambastaia sidthimunki. The sequence goes on along the minus strand of JAZGTK010006768.1, from coordinate 10,664 downwards.
GCTCACTCCTACGCCTCTTTTCTCCAACCGTCTGTTGTTCGTCGCTGGGTCTTCGCCACTCACTCCCATTATCAGAGAGTGAAGAGGACGGCCAGGCAAGATAAAGAAAAAATGAACATGTTCTGTTCATCTAAAGAGCAAGCTTGAGGCCTCTTAGACACTTTCCTTGATGTCTTTGAGGGATGGTGCATTAATATATTCCCCCAAAAAACATGCACACCTCCTTTTCCAGGAGGTGCTTAATAACATCTCCATTAACCGCCACGCGGCTCCTCCCCGCCGCATTCACGCAGCATCCAGTGTTTCGCTGCATCTCTCAATAACATCAACATGCTGAAAATGAAACAGCCCACGCTTCATCTTTCCCTCATCAGTCCTCAACTTTACTGCACTGAGATCAGAATACTGAGTCATCATACAGCACTTCCAGGAATTAAATGCACTTGCTTCTGAAGGGATGTTTGATTTATTGGAACAGTCTGGTATCATTTGTTTTATTATTAATCAGTTCAAAATCAGAATTTTTAATACATAAAATTTGCTTTGGTGGTTTATGACATTGAACCACACAACATGTTTTTTGGAACTTTCTCAACGTATGTTGGAATAACATCATCAGGTTTTGCACCAACCTGGAACCCATGACATCTCAGTTTTACTGAGAATATTTTTAATCAACATTTTGTTGTTATGCTGTCAACATAATTCATAATATTTGCAATGCAAAAATAGTAGCAAAAATGCAAAACAGTAGCATTTCAGCTATTCAGACAACACTATGTAAACAGTAAAAATCTGAGAGTGGAATCTTTGTTCTCAAGCTGAGACTCAGTCAGGTATTAAAGCAGACTCCTCCAGAGACAGCTGCAGCACTGGGGTGTGTAACCTGCCCAAGAGTCCAGCCCACTAAACAGATGCTGATTATCCTGGGACGGTTACTGTAGGTTTTCTCTTGAGAGTCAACCTGACATGTTTTGAACATCCAGTTTGTTGTGTGCTGATGTATCTGATGCTAGCGGTTTAAGGCCCTAAATGAGAAGTTGAATTATGTTTCTACTACCTTCACAGCTTGTTCTTGGAAGCCGGAAATGAATTAAAGCGGTGAGCTCAAACTAAAGCCATTTAATTAAACAGTGTGGCAGTTTGTCTGTATTACCCACTTGTGTTCAAGTAAAGCTCATTCTTCCGAACATCCCCACACATCCATCCCAAACAATCAATACTAAGGAAGGGCTTTGAAACCATGTTTACTTTATTTATTGGTTACAGGTACGTAGGCCAGGTTCAAAGTACATAAGAGTGCGTGCATGTATGTTGTACAAAGCTTTCCAAAAATGATTTCTAAATCATAAAGACTTGAAAACATTGCAAATTGTAAAAGAAAAAGTGTGCTTTTAATTTTTTTAGTTCAAAGCATTTACTAAGTAATATAAGTAATAATTTACATAAGTAAATGTCGTGCTTGAATTTAAAATGTCAGGTTGCCATGACTTAAAACGACTTGACTTAAGTCCCAATTGTGACAGTTACCTATTTAGAGTAAGAACCAATAAGAAAATTGCTGTACGGCTAACCGACAGCTCTGCATGAATTCTCACAAAATACCCTAAAAAATACACACAAACCTCGACACGTGGAAACAAGGAACACAAATAACTGACCATTTTAAGCAGAATGATAAACACATCCTGACATCACTGTCAAACAGTGCAACCATAGATATTTAAGTATTTATGCCCCAGTGCATTCTGGGAAGAGGGCAAATGGGACAGAATCCAAAATGTTGATAGATACAGAAGACAGATAGACAGATATATGATTGATGTGTATTTCATATATCAATATGGTAACAGAAATGGAAATAATGTTCGAGAATTAATTTTACAGTGCATGCAGCTTTGCAGCTCATAGCAGCTCATAGCAGCTCATAGCAGCTCATAGCAGCTCATAGCAGCTGATGTACCAGGACAAAAGTCAGCGATGGGATCAGCAAGAGAATCTATCTGCACAGCAGCAATGCATCTCCAGCAGAAGTGCAGCCTGCCACAACATCAACAATTCACTTCCCGCCTGTCCTCTCCAGCTCCCCTGGGGAGTCCTGCCAGTGGTTAATACAACCTGTCCGTCAGTCTCCAGCAGGGGTGGACAGTTATTATAACAAGCGCCTGTCTGTGCCGAGCTTCCAACTACAAATATTGAGAAAATACTGCAAAAGGTTTAGTTCAGCACGCTGTGTTGGGCCTCCCCATAAAGCAATTACGAATGAAACTCAAACGCATGCAGGCTAACGGATTCAGATGTTGACCTGCAAACCACAGTTTTGCAAAAAACAACCATAAAGAATCAATATAAAGTTACCTGACCTTTCTGCAGACTTTCCCCAGCTTGTGTTCATGTCTTGGGGCTTTTCAGTTGTGAAGTGTTTGGTGGAGGTCACTGGTTTTGGATGTTAAACAAACAATTTCGATAAAATCAAAATGTTTAGATTTGCTTATATATGTGGTATTTTTAAACATAGAGTTACTGCCTACTCAAACAGCATACTAACGCTTATAGAACGTTATAAATGACTGATTTGGAATGCTCTAAATAGGCAACAATTTTGCACAACAAACAAACACTCTGGTCCCCTCAAGTGCACTAGAGATTGCATTGGGAATGGGCTTAGTACTTAGTACATAAACATGATTACTGATGAGTATACTTGTGTATGTTTGTTCTTATGAAGATAACATCTAACTTAGTAAGGCACCCAAAGGAAGTGATTTACTCCACTTCCTGCCCACCTCTCTCTCATCTGACTACACATGCTTTATGTTCGAACCCTGAGTGTGTGCACACAGCACAAGTCTATTTATGACTACACTCCACAACATGTGTGACCCAGTCAGCACAGTTATCAGAGGGTGTTTATTTATGTATTTATGTGCTTGTCAACATAAATGTATGTAGTCAGGGCCAATTTTGTCGATTTGGGATTTGCAATTGTAAGTGTGTGTGTTGCAAGAGTGTGTGTGTGTTAATCCATGCATTAAATCTATACTCATACATTCAAGGACACTTGTGATCAGAGATGCCCATGGAGACTTTTGCTCAAGTCTAGATTTTTCTTTTTCTTAAACTGTGCTCAGATTTGCCAAGATATCAAAGGCCACAATCAAAAATCAATCTAAACTATACTGATTTTATATACCATATTATACCATATTATACCATTATATACCATATTATATACTCCCAAATTATCTGTATCTCCCCAAAAAATTTAGGTAAAACATCTAAAACTATGTTAGTAAGATACTTAAATGAAACAGAATTTTGACATCTTTAAATTTTCTGAACTATGAAAGAGCAACCACAGAGAAATACAATTTACTTCTGGGAATGCAAAATTACACATTTACAAAATCAGCTTGTCATTAGGAACACCCTGTAAAATGACACTGGTTTATTAGTCTTTACAAGATGTTCCTACATTCAGCTAGACAGCACTCAGTGGAATGGAATAGAATCCAGAAGTCCTATTAAAAGCTGATCTTAAAGATGACACAACATCTAAAATAAGCTATGCTTGTGGGGGAAAAGATCAAAGATGTCTTTCTGAGAATGTACAGTATGGCTTTACAGTATGATTTTAAACAATCTAAACAGGCGACATTTTTAGAGTTTCGCCTTGAAAACTGTCAAACAGATGAAGCACAGCATGATGTAAACATACTAATTAAAACAACACCTCTAACAATATCCAAAAATAGAAGTAGTCAAGCTTCTTAATACACTAATCAGTGGTTGGATGTCTTGCAGTTAATGGCTCAAGAAAGACTCTCTCTCTCTGTTTATTTGCTCTCTGCAATACAACTCCATTACCTCATTCATCTGCATCTGAGACCACAGCACAACGGTGGGTATCTACCTTCCAGGCAGCTGCAGGGGGAAGTCAGGTATGAAAGCAGGAAACATCTGCAGGGCCTGTCTGTAAACATACCTTGATAAGTGCCACATGATTTGGGTGCCATGTTGTATACTGAGACCAATGACGTGAGAGAAAGAGATGAGCGAGAGATAGGGGGAGACAGCAGGAGAGAGAGGCTGGAGAAAAACAAGAGTAGACTAAAACCTTTCATTCCGACAAAGACTGAAGCTAAGAAAAAGGATTTGGTGGATTGCCAGTTTGAGCCAAAATCGTTCTTTGTTGTTTGCAGGGCCAGGATTTAGAGACAAAGATGAAAAGAGAGCGGCAGAGAGAGAAAAGGACAAATGAGACAACAAACACGTACAGAGAAAGACGGAAAAGTAAAGACTGGAAGATGCATAAGACGTGATCACAGCTGTGTTTGGGAAAAGAAGGATTTCACCCACACCAAGAGCAGTGCGTTGTGGGAGACCCACGGAGAGACGAGTCCAAATGCATCAGAGCATGTATGTGCATGTGTGTGAGAGAGATGGATTATGTGCTTGTGATGTGATGCTATAAGAAGGAAACTGTGTGTGTGTGTGTGTGTGTGTGTATCCTTGTCAATTTTCTTGAACAGGAGCGTTTGGATACAAAATAAAAAGTTACATGCATCTGTGCACTTTCGCTCACAGAATAAATGAATCATAGTTGACCATAAATAGTAAAGTTTGATAACGGAATTTAAACTTAAAACTATAAATACATACCTCACTGCTTTTAACACATATTAAAAGTAACAACTAAACAAAAAGTAACAAAATCTCCAATACACCATAAGTTTTCATAGTTACTGTAAGTCCATAGAGATTCACAATCCACATTCAAGCCTTAACTATAAACAGCATGTCAAACCTGTCCATCATTTCTGTAGTGTGTACAGTAACTAAACATTAGGATCTATAAATAAAAACAAACAGACCAGTGTAAGCAGTACAGGTCTATGAACACACACCCATACACTGTAGTACAAGTTATACACTGTAGTAGTGCATACCTACAACCAGGCCTGGACTGTAGGGACCCACAAGCACAGGGGCCCCTCAACAATTCAATTAGTATTAATGTACTGTAGGAAGCAGAGAGCAATATACAGTCATTGGTCGTAGCTACAGCCTTACAAAATAACACACACACATTCTACACTCACACATACTGTAATAAATATCACCGGATTCAACAACTCAACCACAAATTGAAGAGCCTATCTACACAAGCTTTAGTCATACTTAAAAAGGGTCACAATCAGACAAGGGCCCTTAAAATAGTAAGACTTATCTTTATCCTCTAATTGAGGAGAATGAAGGGATTTACAGGTAGAAAGGATTTGCTTAGAGTGCTGTTAGACACGTGGAGTGATTTGAAGTTCACCGGAAACAGATTATTATATGACTGTAATGACTTCCAACAGCACTTCACAACTGTGACCAGAAGGATAACAAACATATTCAGAAGAACTGAGGGGTCTAAAAAAAGACCTATGTATCATGCTACAGGTTTACAGTGAGAATTTACATGCAAAAGGACAGCATACTTTCAAGTTGTTATAGTGTTTACTTTTAAGTGAAACAATGTGTGCATGTTTGCACACAGTTGTAAATGCTTACGATCAATATAAACTGCTCCCACTGGACCTGACAGTGCATCAGAAATAACACACTGCATTACAGCTGAACAACTGCTGAACCCGTTTGACGATTATAGACTTACACACACACACACACACACACACACACTCTAAGGTCATTGCTCGAGTAAATGGCCTTTTAGTTTGCTGGCCTGCTTCTTTTCAGATTACCATCCTATTTTGTATTCTGAGTTTCAGGTTTTTTTAAGCTGCACTTTTCAGCCTTTTCGCTGCCAAAATCTGGCTACTTTGTCTGTGTTTCTTCAAGTACAGACAAAGAACTGAATGTGGTTAAAAGTGCTGAAGGTCATGTTTAAATAATAGCTGTGACTCGTGAATGCAGTTTTTTGTTCCTAAAATAGAAGAGCCCTCTATGGGCTGTAGAACTATAACAAATTTACAAATCAAAAGTATTTCTTTTGATTTTGTAATTGCCATTTTCAGTTTCAATTAACGGAAATGGTCTCAGTCTTTTCCCAATGATCGAGCTCCATGGATGCATTTATAATTTCCTTTGCCACCCAAGGTCAATTTCCTAGGTCAACAAAAAAACACCAAAACAACAGAACATACTCTGCGATTTTACAAACTGTCTCCAGCCACTGAAGTCACTCTTTGTCTTACAGACAGGCTGTGGTAAAGCTGTTGGACCCTCTCGGCTAAGGTTTGATTGGAGTGTGTTGGTCTGAATATATCAAGCTAAGAGAAGTACTGTATCTATCCCACCTCAGGGCAACTGCACTGCTCATCTGATTTAATGCTGTTGTAAATGTGCAGATAAAACAGTGAGTCACACACAGTAACACATTGGACATGATACACAGTAAATATGGGATTTAGGGCTGCAGTAACTAATAGATCAAATTTATGTCATAAAAAAAACTAAACTTGACTGTTGCACAAACAAAATGACAATGATCAGGAATGCTATAGTTACCTAAAATAAAAATATAAAAAGTGGAACCATGGGGAAAAAATATATATTTTGACCTTTCTGTAAAACGCTGTTTGTTATATCCACAAAAACACAACCTTTAAGAGTTTTTCCTTGTAGTCTCAGTGCAATAGGAAATACTCTGTAAAAATGCAAGGAACAGCATCCTTCAAACCAAAATAACATTGTCTCATTATTCTGATGCAATGCATTTATAAACCTTTTATCAATTAATGTATGTTTAGTTTGTTAACAAATGAAACCAATAATGTTAATGAAACCAGCCAGTCAACTCAAACATGAGTCTTCCAGCTACTACAGATCCACAGCACGTCACCTCGGGGGAGACCTGGACGATTTTCATCTCAGACATTGACAACTGTTCACTCTGCAAACCACTAGCATTTGACACAACCAGAGGAGACCGCAGGAGGCTTTGCCATGGCAACCAGGGGGTTAAGAAATGCCAGGTTGGAGTATTCACACCTATTGTTTACATAACAAAACAACACAATATGTGTTAAGAGCAAGTGTTAAGATAAATGTGTGGACAGGACTGTAAAGTTGATATTTGTTTACACATTGTTACTTGACCAAATGTGCTAAAAACTAAGATCGAGTTGTGACCCATAAAATTGTGTTAATTTTACCCAGTACTTGCTAGCATACAGAAAGTAACTGGACATTTAAGTAACATGTACTGTAACATCTGAATTTCAAGGTATTTCCCTTTAAGTTCATATGTGAGTTGTGTCCCAAATGATTAACATGAGTACTATGCTCTCTTCCATCTAGTGTATGAATTTTAGTAGGATAGTGCACTTCACATTTTCAGGTTAAAAAGTACATTATCCAGGTACTCAGCCAGGTCGATTTGTATTTTTCACTGCAAGGACATCACTTACTTATAATTTGTGCCACAAAATGGCATAGAACAGTCTACAAGTATGCAAATTGGGACGCACCTTAGCTGTAGCAGAGAAAGCACGGGTGCGATTCATCACATTAACTACAGACATTATCTGCAAAGTCTGACAACCAGGAAGTATGTGTCCGAATTTATTTTGTCTGCAGTTTGAGTAATGAATCTGTTTTCTCATCATGTGAAATTTTTCTGAAATGTTTTGAATGGTGTGCGCTACATCCCTTTAAAATAAATGCCACACGGTTTGATACCTTGTTATTAAAAGCAAAATCATTCAGCGACGAGTGTGTCTGGTGCAGTTGTCCTAATAACTTCTGAGGTCACTGTATATAACATTTATGTGTGTTATGCTTCCCTTAAGAGTGCTCAGCTGCGTTAAACGGAAACAACTCGAAAACCAGCATTTATGCCCAAGACCGCAAAGAGATGAAATAAAACTCTGACCATAACAGTCGAATCTCTCCTCAGAGATGCTGTCTGTGCAAGTCTCCTATCAACCTTCATCATCCTCTCTCTCCAGCTTTTTCCCTTATCTCTCTCTTCCTCAGCATCTTCAAAGACAGTGGTGAGTCACTGATGGGTTCATAAAAATCAGACTGTGTGATTTTGTGACACTGAAATTATTCAGACCCTGCAATGAATATACATTCTGTATGAAGTCGTGTTTCGGGGCTTTTATTTTGAATAATGCATTAAATAATATTTTTTATTATGTAATTTTTTATTTTTAAATGCAAAAACAAGATAAATCTCCATGTTTGAGATTTAAGCAGGATGTGCTGTAGATGTTTACTGTAAATTGTCTATTGGTCAAAGATCTGTTTGCTATACAAATTTGCAGGTCAGAGTTTAACAAACACGCCACAGAAAATAAATATTTTATGAAGATTTGACTTCAGTTCTCTTTTACCCAAAAGCAGCTTGACCCAGCCAGTTTCGACAGCGATCAAAATACTCTATCTGATATATTCAACGTTCCTAACAGCCAAATTCTAATGATTTGTTTCTCATTTTTCATCTACCGAGCAACAGTTGCTAATGACATGACCCAGTCAATGAGTGCCCTTCAATGAACCCAATCTGTTTATATACTCTGTTAGAGTCTTCAAAGCATGTACCAGCCAATGCGATCAATACCATTTCAAATCAATCAGATCTCCAATGCATTTAGGGTTTCAGCTATACAATGTCATGGCCAAGTCAAATTGGCAGGACACATCAATGTAAAATATGGCCTGACAAGCATTATGGGAAATAAAAAGAGCTCAGTTTGGTTAAAAATGTGTGGATGGCTGAGACAGCTGAACTCAGAAAATGTCACAGACTGGCAGACGTGTCCAGTCTGTTCCTGGCAGAGACTGGCCGCTTCCTCCTGCGGCAGAAGTCCTCATTGTCAAATTGGACCAATCATTTTACTCTGATGTTCCATCAGATCTGATTGGCTCAAGACAAATCGTGGAGGCATTCGCTGAAGCCCTGACCTGCCATAAAACATCCATTTTCTCCAATATGAGCAGACAGCATGATGTTATCTTGGAGTGAACTCTAGGTCTGATGTCAGGTTAGCAAAAGCTTTTTACAGCCTTAGAAAAGTTTGCACAGATAAACTCTGGTGCCAAAATAACTAGGCCAAGAATAAAGAGGAAAATAGACAGATTATGGAAAAAGAGGGCAGATAAACGGTATAACGTAGAGCCTAATTGATTGAACAGCTATACCATCATTCAACTAAATAAATTAACTACATGTGTCGTGCAAAATAATAGTTGCACTGCTTTTCTGGCCCTATATTAACGTGTCATCCAATCAGATTCAAGGATCAAAGCAAAGTCAAAGAGTTGTGCAGGTAACCTGAATAAATGAATGAGATTGAGTGTCTTCATATGTTAAAGCACTCCAGATCTTTCAGGTTAGAGGTATATAAACGAGCTGTTTATTTCACATGATACAGTGTTGTTTACACTCTGAGTGATTTGTAGCTTATTGCTTGGGCTGTTTTCCCATGAGTGATGGTTTGGGTGCTTTTGCATGCTAAAGATCACATATTTAAAAGCATGGCCTAGATTCAGTGACAGGATCCATGGCCACCAGTACTTCCTAGTTGACATGTACCTCCTTTCCTGTTCCTCACCTACACCACTGAGATCCACAATAAAGCAATATAAAAAAAATAATCTCCTCATATCTACAAATATTCCAGCACCTGGTGGCTTTACAGCAACATTTCAAATGCTACATGCAATAAAACTTTTAGCAGAAACGGTCGTATGGTTTTAGAATAACAAACTCAAAGCTTGGCTGTTCTCAGATTACTGTCCCAAAGAAAAAAACTTTAATCAAATAAAGTTCTTCCTGCAAAAAATGGTCTTTCCTGTTCTCCTGTGTTTTATATAAAAGGACACAAGATATGAATCAGAGGATAACTTTACTCAGTGATAAATATCCTCTGTGATACACCCATTGCAAAACCTGTAAGATGACTTACCATTGCATCAACTTCCTTTATCTCTTTCATTAAGAGTTTTCATTAAATGTTGACAGAGATATTCACGTCCATACGGCAAAATAACTGATCACAGAAGGCTATAAGATGGCTATATATGCAAACACACGCGCACACACACACACGCACAGCCACACACTATCCAGCGAATAAAACAAAATGTATTTTTGGCCTTTTTAGCTTTAAAAATGTATTCAAATCTGCAAGATGTTTAAATGTTTTAATTATTTTAATCTAACGTGGACTCTATAGACTTGCCCTAATAAGAGGCCATAATTAATCCTGAAAAAAGCTAATGTTTATATGCTCTGTAGGATTCTTCAAAGTGCCTATCCACTATTAAATATGATGATTACTGTAAATTATGTTCTTTAGTTCTAGGAAAAATATGTAAATATATGTATGTTATGTGAGATATCCTTTTCAGAAATATTGGTCAGATATTTTGTTCAGATATCCTTTTTTTCCCTGTTTAAAAGAAAACCTCAAAAAAATTGTTTAATTGATGTTTGAAATAAGAAAAACCTGTAGTGCAACTTTTAAGTTGGATAGACAACCAGTTGGTTATTATTCCTAAAGATTATAATAAGGAAGACAGAGAGATAAAATTATAAATATATCTTAGAATTATAAGGTTCTATCTGACATTTTTGTCAAAATTGAGTTATAGACATATTCTTACTCTAATATAACTTATTGACACTATTAAAGGTGTTTTATTTT
>JAZGTK010006767.1:0-20326 GCA_036877625.1 Ambastaia sidthimunki | reverse complement strand
GTCGTCCCACATGTCTTTCTTCTGTTTAGTACCTTTCCTATCCTCTTCATCGGTGAGATGTTTCTTTATACAGTATTTCACATTTAACACATTTCATAATGAAGGTGGACTTGGTCTAAAGTAGTTCTGTAACATTAAACAGTCCTCTATCATTGAGTGATCACAGCTAAATGAATATAAAAGAAAGCAAAGAGCATTAGTGTGTGTTCGTGTTGTAGGCTGGGGCAGTCAGAGCTCGAAAGTTCACATTCACCACAGCACGTGGCTTCATTTTCCTGGCCATAACATCCGCTGGATGCTCACCATTGTTCTGCTGTTTGTGCTGGTGTGTGAGATTGCTGAGGGAATCGTCTCTGATGGGTGAGAACTCTAGTTAACTCACTTTAGTGATTATTTTGCATGCCACTTGGTAGGGTTACAGCATATGCACACAATGGAGTCTAGACAGCAGTCACCCTGAGTTTGTCAGGATGTGTTCCTGAATCAACATCATTGTTGGTCCTGGAGCAACATTTCTATCAACCAATCAGATTGTAGGATTAAGTTTAGGGTCGATGTTAGGCTTAGGACTGATGTTTTTCTGCTGATTTTACAGGGCAGTTATGGTTAAGATTTGGGTAATGGTTGAGGTTTAGGTAAGGAATGTTTTATCACAGTATTGTTGTTCCAAGACCAACAAAGAATCTAAAAACAATCTCACGTGGCAAAATCATGGTGACCCTAGATCACTTTTTGTCTTCATTCAAATCTAAAAATAAACACATTTGTTCATGTGTAAATGTAAAACATAGAATATTATATGCAATAATTATTGAACACATGCATCATTTATGAACTACATTTTATTTTCTACTAGGTTCAATCAATCTCGTCATCTTCATCTCTATATGCCAGCCGGGCTGGGAATACTGGCTGCCATAACCTCCATTATCTATTACCATAACATAGAAACCTCCAACTTCCCCAAACTGCTTATAGGTATAAAATGACTCTGATTTTAGAATCTATACAGATTAATGCAACTATCACTATACAATAAGTGCTGAAATATAACTCTATTATTATAAAACAGGAGAAAATGCTTTTCATAAAGTAGTTAATATTGACATAGTTCTGCATTCATGCAGCATTGTTGATCTACTGGACCTTGGCATTTGTCACCAAAACAATCAAGTTTGTGAAGTATGACGATCACGGCATCGGCCTGAGGCAGCTACGATTCTGCATCACAGGACTGCTGGCGCTCATCTACGGCCTGCTGCTGGGCGTAGAGGTCAATGTCGTACTGCGGAGGGTGAGCATGGAGGGATTATGGGCATGTGTTTGGGTATATATGTAACAGAGAGAGGATTAATGGAGACAGCATTTAATGAAATTGTGTATGCTGGATATACATTTACTTCTTTTTCCAAGCCTTTAACATTAGAAATGTCATGTCAAAGTCATGCTATTTAAACTGGTAAAGATTTCTGGTGAAGCTTCCCAAAGAAATATTTTATATTTTGTGAAACTTGATAATACCTGATAATGAAGTTGCATAATTATTGTGGGTTGAAATTGTTTGTCTCACATTAAATTTAGTCAGTCCAATGAAATTATTGTTTTAAACTAAACAGTTTGTCATCATTTGCCCGCACGTTGTCATTCATTATATTTTTAAAATAACGCTACTCTTTTAAATAGAGCAAATATGCATGGCGACCACTGGCTAGCTGTAATTTTCCTTGACATTAATGAAACAAATGACCTTTTAAAATTAAAAATAGAAGACTAAATGACAAAACAATATACTTCACATGGTAAAAATAAAAACTACTTAATTGGAGGACTGAAAAGAACTCTTTAATGAGATTAAAACATTAAAAGATGAAAACACTTTATGTTGATATTCAACTTTAGATATTCAACTAACTATAAGTAGCTTTCAACTACATGTCCACCAAATACTTGTCAACTATGCTAGAGTATTAGCAGACTGTTAGGTCAGTAGAATAAGTTGACATGTACTTGCAGATTTACTCATGGTTAGTAAAATGTTTATTAGGGGATAAATAAAGTGTTAGCAATATCTAAGCAAACTTTACTAATGACTGGCAGCTGACAAGTAGTTATAGTTAACTTAGCAAAGGCATAGCTCATAGGTAGTTTAATGTCTAAATTGGACTTAAAAAGTGTTTCCTTTATTTTTGTCCAACATTTTCGTTTAGATTAAACAAAAATGACTGTACATATTAGGCTTCAATCTGAAAATTGATAACTTTGCTTGTTAAATGGCCGAAATGGTCCATGAATGGTATTCATTGTCCAGGAAAATGCTTAGTAACCATTTGCCTCCATGTGAGAAAGACAAATTTAAAGGACAGAGACTCACCATGTAGGTACAGCGTGATTCCCTCTGTCTGTTACATAACAGTATAACTGAAAGCCCTCCTGCTCTGTGTTGAATTTAAATCCTGAGATCCTGGACTGTCTGTAGTTTACAGATGACTCAAATGGCATCGCAGTGCACAATGAACTTCTGTTTGCCTGACAGATGTTTGCTACCCTGCGTCAGTTCCTGTTGGATGGGGCTAAATCCCTGTTTTTCCCCTTTGCTAAGCTGTTTATAAGGATGGACTGTGTTCTGTAGCTTCTGAGGTGAATAGAAGCTCAGTCCAGGTCTTGAACTTTTTTGGCTGCTCAAAAATTAATGTTCATAATTCATCACAGGGGATAATTCCTTTCTGTAATCATAGAATAAGTAGCTTCAGATTATTGGACTGAAATTTTAGCCAAATACAAGATGAGTCAGTCTGCTTGAAAGGAAAAAAACTCAATGTGTTTTACATTCAGGATAACGTAATAGTTTATTAAAATTATTTTTACACAACTCTTAGTCAAGTTTTAGTTAACAAATGGTTAATACATTTTCTTGAGAATTACATAAAGAATGCATTAAATGTTTGACGAATGTGACATGTTACAAGGCTTGTGCATTTATTTGAACAGCCAATAAGACTCAAGCTCTTACATCACAGTTGGGCTAAACCTTGTTGCTGCAGATGACAGATGGTATTAGGGGAGGAACGTTCTCATTTGGGAGAGACCTCATCACCCAACACTGATACTTGATCTCACTGATGGTCTTGTGTCTTAAAAAAAACAGTCATGTTCCAACATGCAGTTTTAAAATCCTTTGTTTAACAAGCATTAAAGAGTCTGGTGTTGTAATGCTATTGCCTACCTGTTTTTGGCTGTGTTTTAAAACATGCTTTACAAACATATATCTGTGATCTTACCTTCTCTGTTATCTTTCAGCGCTACATGTGGTTTCCACATTCCACAGAGGTGAAGCCTCCAGATGACCTTCAGGATCTGGGGGTTCGATTCCTTCAGCCATTCGTAAACCTGCTGTCTAAGAGCACATATTGGTGGATGAACACCTTCATCACCTCTGCGCACAAGCGACCTATAGACTTGAAGACCATTGGCAAGCTGCCCATATCCATGAGGGCTCTTACTAACTACCAAAGGCTCCGAAAGGCCTTCGACACACAAATGGTACATTAACATTCAATTGGCCTTAATTATGAGTATTTTTCCCCTATTCATTGGTAATTTAAAAAATACTTGTGTTAGGTGTTTCAGCATTTATGATTTACTATGGTTTCAATGGTAAAATTAAACATGAACAGCAAACACAGAGAAAATATAATACACTCTACATTATACAATACTGAAAAAAAATAATCTTGAACTGAATCATCAATGTCTTTATCTCCAGTTAATTGATAATAGCAAGTTTGACATTGGTTTCATTGTGACTGTATCTCTTTTAGAGCATATCACAGTTCAGAGTACTATGAACAGTTTCAAACAGTGATGTCCCTTACTCTGTCAAATTTAGGAATCATTTTGCAAACTGTATACTAATTGTGCCAGGCAAGAGATTTGTAATGGCCTTTATTATAATGCTTTTTAAATTATATTTTTTTGTACTGGTTTTAAATTCGTGTGGCCCTCTACTTAAATTAAGTATAACCAGAATGGGTAAGTCCTTAATTGTGTTTTATCCCATTTGTCCTAAAACACCGACGGAACTTCTCGAAATCTCAGATTATGCTCCTTATGTAATATGCTGGAATGATAAATGTGGCAAAATGGGTGTAGAGATTACATAATTTGTACATCAGTTACTAATTTACCAGTTTAAGCCAAATCCCCTAATCTTTGTATATCGTAGACACACTGGTTGACAACCCACAATGACACCAAGTTTAACAAATCTACTTTGTGCACTCACTAGTTGTTTTTGTGTATTCATGTGTGTGTAGGAGAAGGGACCTGTCGCTCTGAAAGGGTCAAGGTGGATCTGGCATGCTCTTCGTCAGGCATTCGGCAGACCTCTGGTGCTGAGCATAACGTTCCGCTTCATGGCTGACCTGCTGGGCTTTGCTGGTCCACTCTGCATCTCTGGAATTGTTCATCACATCAGCAGTGATAACCACACTGTTCTGCCCCCGGTACAGTAAAAACACAAGCATATAAAGTAATACAAAAAAGCATTATAAAGTTCTGATGCTAACAGCTGGTACTGTCTTGCTTCAGTGCAGGAATATCTTACATTCCACTTTTAAAGTGTAATATCCATGAATACTAAGTACAGATAAACACTTTGGCAAATTGCTTTTCTGCTTCCTAATTGTAGTGTGTGCTGCTGCATAATAATATTTTACTTAACGCGCCAGACGCAAAAAACATTAGCATGATAACCTGATGATTTGAATTATTGTTTTATTTTATAATTCTGAACCTCATTATATTCCATTGATAAGTTTCACACAATTTTCAGGTTTAGAATTCTTTTCTCTTGATAAGAATGGATGATATAGTTCCTCCCTTCTTTTCTTTTTTTCTTTTTCTTTTCTTTTCTTTTCTGTTCTTCCTTTCTTTCTTTCTTTCTTTCTTTCTTTCTTTCTTTCTATATGAATTTCTAACATTAATTTCTTAATTACATGAATTAATATGTGGAAAATATTGTTTTTAGTCTTGTTTTTTTACATTCTCTTTTGCAGGTCAAGTTGCTTGGAGTGCACTTCATTTCTTCAGAAGCGTTCTTAGCAAACGCATATGTTCTAGCTGTGCTGCTTTTCTTGGCCTTACTGCTGCAGAGAACCTTCCTACAAGCATCTTATTACGTCGCCATAGAGACCGGAATAAAGCTCAGAGGGGCCATTCAGGTACGATTCATGAAGTGATCTGACTTTCCATAAACTGTGTTTGCTACGTCCAGTGTTCTGCATGTAGTGTTAACTCTGTAGGTATTGCTGAAGCTTGGTTAAAGGTTAAAATAAGCTTTAATGATAATTAAAGATGATTATAATAAATATTGTTTTTAGAAAACACCTTTAAAAACTACTGTGGACTGTAGATACCACTGATGCTATCTACCACTGATGCTAAACAACAGTTCCACGGTGTATGCCATGATGCTAATCAATAATAAAATACATTCTATAGTATTTGCACCAGACTCCCATATACCATAAAATTTGATTACAGTATTGACTTATAAACTTCCATTAGTGAAGGTAATTAATGATACTGATACTTTAAATTGTAATTAATGTTTATTATTCTTAATTAATTTCCAGTCTTCTGGCTATGGATAATATTGCTGTTTATTTTCCTACAGACTAAGATTTACAATAAGATCATGCGTCTGTGCACCTCTAACATGTCCATGGGCGACATGACAACAGCCCAGATTTGCAGTCTGGTGGCCCGTGACACCAACCATCTCATGTGGTTTTTTTTCCTCTGTCCGAACCTATGGGCCATGCCAGTTCAGGTAATCATGAAACACTGTTTACCATTATTGTCTTGATAGACTAGCAGAACATCTCAGTCTTTAGAGATATATTTGACTCACTTGCATGAAGTGTGTTTGATGTATCTTTTCCATGTATAGATTGTCATTGGAGTTCTACTCCTGTACTATCTGCTGGGAGTGAGCGCTCTGATTGGTGCAACTGTCATCGCTGTTTTGGCCCCTCTTCAATATTTTGTGGCCACACGGCTCTCACGGGCTCAGAAGAGCACTCTGGTGAGCGCTTGCGTGTTTTAACTGTATCTTGTGTTTTGTGGCCACTGTACGTTCCTAAGCAAATTTAATCTCTGTAATGTTGTTAGTGAGAATAAATAAAGGCTTAATAGAAGTTTTGATTCAGTTGATTTTGATTCTGCTCAGTGATGTCATCATGCTGATTGTGTTGCAGGAGCACACCAGTGAAAGACTGAAGAAAACCAACGAGCTGCTGAGAGGAATCAAGCTTCTGAAACTGTATGCATGGGAACACATCTTCAGATCCAGCGTGGAGGACACACGCAGAAGAGAGCTGACCAACCTCAGGACGTTTGCGCTTTACACCTCCCTCTCCAGTAAGACTGCAAGCTTCTGCAGAACTTGTGCTTTCTGGGGACAGTTATTCCCATTATGATATCATTGGTATTTGTAGGTAAAGTGTAGTTGTGTAACTGTATAAAAGTGCAATGTAGGTTAAATGTATGTAAAAATGCATCTAAAATGCAATTGCTTTTTACGCATGAGCAACATGAATTAGAAATGCTTACAAATCTTTTGCGTATTGATAAATATTGATATTATATATTGAGTATATCTAAATATACAAAAATGTATGTCTATATTTTCTGTACGAATATGTACAAATAGTGTAACATTATGTACAAATAGAATCATGTTACACTTGACCTAAATCCTAAAGTTATTGAGAATAATTAGAAAAATATAAAAAATTGTAGTTTTAAGGAACCTAAACATTGAAAAATCAAGATACACCATCCTATTCAAAACAATAATCTACTGTTTAATTCATTTTTCTTTTCTTCATCCCTGCAGTTTTCATGAATGCTGCCATTCCAATCGCTGCTGTTCTCACTGTGAGTTTGTGACCGTGGTGCTTTTATTTACCACAGATATTTATTCTCCCTCAGTCAGTAAGAAATCACTTCATTTCTTTTTAAGTGATTATTTCTAAATGCTAAAGCTGTTTTCTTTAGGGCCCGTGAATGACCTGAATTCGGTGTCATGACTAACTTTATGCAAACATGAGATCTATATTACACATGAGTTACATTTGTGTGACTTTTGTCCAATGGAAGTATTCTGTACTCAACAGATATTTGTGGTTCATGTGCACATGCACAGCACGACAGAATTCATTCTGTCTCCTGCTGTGGCTTTCGGCTCTCTCTCACTCTTCCACATCCTGGTCACGCCCCTCTTCCTGCTTTCCAGTGTCTTGCACTCTACAGTCAAGGCTCTCGTGAGGTGATTGACAGCCCTTGTCTTAACCTCTTTCAAATATGCAGCATTATGATGTATTTACCATTCAAATTCATACACTAAATTCGAATTTCACTTTTTCCTTCCTCATTGTTTCTTTATGTCACACAGTGAATTTAATACCATTGATCTTCATTTATAAGATGCACAGAATGACCTCAGATATTTCCTCTTTCTTGCCTTTTCTCAGCGTACAGAAGCTGAGTGAATTTCTCAGCAGTGCAGAGATTGAAATCGATAACGATTCCTCAGGCCAACCTCCAGCAAACAACCACAGCAATATTAAGTCTGTTGTGAGTATAACACCACAGTTAGTTGTGGTTTACACTTTTTACCCCATAAATCTTCTTATCATTTTAGGTTTATCCTAGTTATGCAATAGCTTATGACCTAAACCTAAAATTAAATGAATGGTTTTGTTTTCTACCTTCAGTATGCCTTACAGCTTCAGGCCAAGCTGGTGAATCGCAAGAGTAAATCCAAACAAGACGTTAACAGGAACTTTCAGCAAGAAGACCAGGAACTGAGAGATTCATCTTTCCAGCAGGAAGAAATCTGTATTAAGGTTAGACTTATATTATTAACATGATAGATTCATGATAGATTGGCAATAACAGATATAATCAATAAAAATGTACAATAAATAGTGAATAACAGACCAACCAGAAAACAAGTAGCAATAAAATTAATAATATTAGTGAAGTAAAATATGAGGTAAAATATAGGTTCAATTTTGCCATTAAACTGAATCACAAAAACAATGGCTGTTTGAGGTAGTTTGCCTCAAACTTGCACCATTGGTTTAAAGAATGTTTTTACTGTAAGTCTGGCCATTCAAACAAACAGAGCAATGTATTGAAACGGCACAGAGCTACAGTGTTTCTGGAAGAAATTAACCAATTACAAAAGGCTTACCTGTGGATGTCTTTGCATATTAGACTGAGAGAGAAGAAAGAAATCTTTGCACACATCAACATTTACAACTCTGTGTTCTTCTGTTTTACATGGATAGATTGTTAATGGCTTCTTCACATGGACACAGGGATGCCCGACACTAACCAACATCGACATCAAAGTTCCTTTCGGTGAAGTTTTGGGTTTTTCCTGTTTCTATAGTATTGCACTTTAATTTAATTTAAAAGGGTAACTGGTGTCTGTCTGCTTTCGCTGCTGTTTGTGGGTGTATCAGGTCAGCTGACGATGATCGTAGGGCAGGTAGGAAGTGGGAAATCGTCCCTTTTGCTGGCGGCACTGGGAGAAATGCAGAAGATCTCTGGAAACATCACATGGAACAGGTAAACAGAGAGAGAGAGAGTCTAACATAAACAATGTGTTGTGTTATTAAAATAAAGCAATTGCATGTGAGAAAAATCCTTGTATAGCACTATATTTATTATACAGTGACATACAAAGTAACTATAGTAGATGAACAGGTGTTTCATGTCATGTTTCATGTTCTGTTGCTATTGTAGTGCAGGTTGAATACTGGATCAAAAGTTTACTATATTTATAATAAACCGTAGTTCTTTTTCTCTTGGTAACTTGATTGTTCTAAAATCTCATCTTAAAATCTGCTGTGTTGTCCCACAGTTTACCCAAGACTGATTCAGATGATAACATAAGGTATAAAATAATGTTGATATTAATTATTAACTTACTAAAACAAAAAAGAATGTATGTAACACAAATAAACTGGTGTCTGTTTTTGTCCTACAGAGCGCATAGCATGAATGGAAGACAGTCACCAATGTAATTTTAACATTGCATTCTGCACTATTTTACATATATTTTTTGCAATGCACCAAGAACTATATACTGCGTTCCTGTTTTCCAGGAATAGAGGTCCAGTAGCCTATGCTTCCCAGAGGCCTTGGCTCTTAAATGGCACAGTTGAGGAGAATATCCTGTTTGATATGGCCCCCAATGAGAAAAGGTATCCTGAAATCAAGTGCAGCCCTGTAATTCCCTCATGTAAAATTCCCTCTGTTTCTGGAATCGTTCTTGTTCAGTCATGTGAAAGACACGTGCAGACGAAAATGTCCTCTGGTCCCCGGGTCCCCTCACACCACACTGCACAAACATAATGCCTCCTGCTGTGGGTCCTACTGTCTGTCCAGAGGCAAGAGATCCTTTTGTCTGCATTGTAAAAAACACCTACCAGGAAAAAAAATTAATAGAATTTTAAAAGAATTTCCAACAGGCAGTGTTGTCATGGGGAAATATAAATAAGAGCTGGTGCGTGAGATGGAGCTTTAATGTTATGTAAGAATAGTTGTGTTGCCTGGTGTGCAGACTTGAGCAACTGGAAGACCTGTCATTTGAAGTTGTCCAAGACATTTCCTCATTTGGAAATTTACATGGCACATCAATTATCATAAAGTCACTGTGGTGGCTAAAATCCCACAGAAAGTCATTCCAAGGTGACTGACTAGTATGCTTGCTTTACGTAGTGCAATTAGGAGCCAATCAAAAGCAGGGAGAGTGCAATAAACAATTGTACACTTTATAAGAATACTATATGTCAGAATTTTATGAATTTTACAATACAAGGAAACTGTTTTTCTACCATACTGTATAATAATTATTAAGTAATATTAACAATAATATGAGTTATTACTGTTTAAAAGTGAACAAAAATTAGTTTTTGAACAAGTACATAACAGATTAGTGTTCAAAATGTGCCCCTTATATTGTCCAATGGTAAGTTAATAATGATGATTTATAATTTGAGCCATCTGGTCAGATTTCCTTGGAAATGTCAGTTTAACTTGAGGGTACTTCACATCTGTAAACAGAAACAAAGAAGATCTGGTTACTTAATTGCATGTTTGGTAACTGGAATGGTGGTGTGTTTCTAGCTTGTTCATACATCAGGTGTTTAGAATTTAAACTTGTCATCCAATTAAGACAATAACTGCAAACAACTTGCAATGTTGTGTTTTGAATTGAGACAAAAGCTATGGATTGCAGCTTTAAGTATTACATAATCCTGTTGTTCTTCTATACTGTACCTCTCCTCAGATATAAGGAGGTGATTGAGGCCTGCCAGCTACGGCCAGATATTGATACACTACCGCAAGGCGACCAGACAGTGATTGGAGAAAGGGTATATCTGCCTGAAACTCTTAGATGTCACCTTTGTCTCTTGCATTATAGAATAAACTGATAAACTGCTACAAAGCATTTTTTTCCTGCTTCTCTGTTATATCAGTCTAAAATAGTCATTGGTTCTATGTCTCTCTTGTAGGGCATCATTCTCTCTGGAGGCCAGCGCCAGCGAATCAGCATTGCTCGGGCTCTTTATCAGCAAACCCATGTAGTTTTCCTGGTGAGTTCAGCCAAATGCCTATTCTGCATGTCTATGCTAAATACTTTATACTTTTCAACGCAATGAAAATAAGATACTTCGTCACTGTTACCTTCAGGATGACCCATTTTCATCTCTGGACATCCATCTCAGTGACCACCTCATGCATGAAGGAATTCTCAAGTTCCTTCGGCAGGAGGGAAGGACTGTTGTCTTGGTTACTCATAAACTACAGTACCTGCCTCATGCAGACTGGGTAAGAAGATTTCTAAAACTGCAATTTACAAAGGATTATTATGCTTGTATGTAATTTTATTGTATTACAGTGTATTGTAGTTGCTTTGAGAGCTTCTGCTAAATTAACATATGCATACTTAGCATGTCATACTTACGTGAGCGGTATTTTTGCATTGCCCATCTATCATTTAGCGTTGAATTGCTTTGTGAGTATTGTGTTACAGAACAGTGTGGGCTACCAAACATTAAGCCAATTACATTAAACAAACTAAAAACTTAAAGAGCATTCAAAAGCATTTGTTGCCAGTTTTAGTAACATACAGTATGCTTGAATTATTATGATCCCTCAGATTATAGCCATGCGAGATGGGACGGTGCAAACACAAGGGAGTTTAAAAGACATCCAATATGCTGAGCCTGAACTGTTTGAGCAGTGGAGAACACTGATGAACAGACAGAACAAAGTAAAACAAAAGCTTGACTGTTTGTATCATAATTCTGTCATTCACAAAGTGATCATCAATTATTCATATTGTGTCGTTCTTCTGAAACATCGTTCCAGGAAAACAGTACAGAACTGAAGAGGAAGAGCTTCAGAAGGGCCATGTACTCCAGAGATACTCTAGCCACAGAGGACGAGGATGAAGGTATCATCTCTGTTAAGGGACTGACATAATATTATTATTAGGTTAATAATGCATTTACTTGTTGGGAGTTGTTTTGGTCATATGTGGTAGTAGGTTAATCAGTTCTTTGGCTGTTTAATAATTGTGTGATGGATGGTGACATCTGAACTCAAGGCCCTGGAACACAATAACACCTATAATGGGACTAAATAAATATGCTTGTTCATATAATATTCTATTGAAATCGTTTTATGTTTCAAATAACATAAAACCACACCCATTAGCTAATTGTTTTACATTGTAATGACATAAAATGCAAGTACTTTGTAATTTAAAATTTAAATGTTGGCTATTCAGATTCATGCTCTATAGATACTTTTCATCAGGTGACGTAAACCTGTTATTAAAGAAATAGTAAGATATTTCCGCTAGTATTTTACATTGTATCTGTCATGGCTCATGTGCAATACTTGCCCTGAAGCAGTGTGATCACTGATGTTCTTGTCTTCATATGGTGGCTTCACCGTGTGGACTTGTGTGCAGCTACCGACGCTACAGTTAGTGAAGCAAAAGGTCTGGATTAAATGGCATGAATCCTTTGAACGCTTTAAAGATGCATACAGTAGCATGCAGCCCGCGGATGTTACGAGTATTCTCCAGTGAAGAGTGCTCTCCACTCACTCCAAGAATCACTCATAGAGTTACATAACACATTGACAACAACACAAGACCCGAATCTTTTAATACGCTCCTGTGAGCCAAAATTATAACATTAGGTATGTGGTGTGTGGGTGGTAAGTAATTCACAGTGCTTTACATTTTCATGCAATCCAAGGTTACGCTACTGTTATCGCATTAGATTACAATTAACATCCTGAATGCAGACCCATCTCGCATTATTGACATGCTCATGGTGATGTGCAGCATTATACTGCTAAATCCTGTTTTTGTCTTGAGGCATGAAATGCATGAACTTCTTGCAAAAATTTGCACCTTTTCCTGCTTTATTCTGCCTCCTTCAGTTCAGCTACCTGGCAACATTTCCTGCGATGCCATGCACGAGTGCATTCCAATGACAACATTACTGCATTTATTTAGCATGCTTGTGTACTTACTGATATTTCAAACAGATCTGCCACTGCTATCACTGCTGGATTAGACAATATTTACTGCAAACTCTGCAGTGCCTCCGAATTGTTTTGAACATTTAAGTTACTCTAAATTTGTATTTAGAAACAAAATATCAAATCATAATATCAAGATTTATAAGCAAATCATGATTTAAGAACTTTTCATCTCTCATACTGTCATACATCCCAACATCATATTTCTGAGTCACTTTTGAAATGACTTGGAACCAACAAGGCACTTTTTTGTGGATATGAACAGCACAACAGGTCAACTTAAATGTGGATATGTTCCACTAATGTTTGACAGCCACAAAATAAAATAATATTTTGATCACTATATTGTTTAATATATATTGTTTAATTTTGTCAATCCTCACAGACATACAGTAACATAGACTTAACAGTAACAAGACACTTGCTTTAATATTTTGTTCTATAATGCAAGAACATTCATACATATACTTGTAAACATTTTAATTTTGACTTATGTGTCCACATATATGTCCCTACTGTATCTCTGAATTTAGGTAAAATGTGTAACTGCTGTGCCATTGGACGCATCAGACAGAGTTACAAAAATAATGAATTTAAAAAAAAATCATTCATTGGTTAAACAAACAAGAGTGTCCCACCCCAAACGCAGCCCATTGGTTAAGCCAATGTTGTTACATATGTCTATTGCAGCTGGGTCACTCAAAAAGACTTAAATTCTGTGTGGTTGCCACTACTATAGCACATAAATTACACACTTCACCTTTAAATAATTGAATAGTTGGCTTATTCCAGCTGATCTGAGTGGCCTCTCTGGACTGAACAGGCTTAAATCTGTTTAACCTTTTCAGAATGAGATTGGATGGCATTTTATTGTGTTTGCAGACAGCTCTACTACTACAGACGAGGACAGCCTCAGGGCAGAGCTACGTCACAGAGCCACAATTCCCTGGAGCTCATTTGCGACATACTTGAAAGCTGCTGGCCTGTTACTGCTTCCTCTCCTAGTCCTCTCCCAGCTCACTAAACACTCTCTAATGGTTGCAATAGACTTCTGGCTCGCTCATTGGACGTCTCATGTCATAGCAGCACAAATTGAAAGTGCTGAGAGGAATTGTACAATAACACAGGTGAGCAAATGAAAAAATAAGAAGGGAAATGTGAGACTAAAATTGCTATCTGGTGAAATCGGTCTTCTATCTCAGACAAATATTTATAGAAAAATGTAAACACTGTGTCGCAATTAAAACATTACTTTGACATTCGTTTTAGAATTCCAGTATAGTAACATCTACTCAACCAATAGCATGGGCTTGGGTGTAGCTCTCTTTTTGATTGACCAATAATAAACAGGGGAAGTGAAATCATTTGATTTCGTTTTGGTGATGCTATGGTGAATAAACTATATACTGCAGCGTTAAAAAATGTTAATTCAATTAAAGGCTCATATAAAATCACATTTTATTTATCTTTAAAAAAGTTTTCAATAGAAAAATTCCTCCTCTATGATGATGCATCATTAGATTTTGTTGTCTCTCTCTCTCAGGATTGTGAGTTCAGTCACTCCTCATACCTGCAGGTGTTTTCTGTGTTGTGTGCTCTGGGTATAGTCTTGTGTCTGGTCACCTCTCTGGCAGTTGAGTGGACAGGCCTGCGGGTGGCTACAGAACTTCACTGCAGCCTCCTGCGAACCATCGTCCTGGCACCCATGAGGTCTGTGTGTGAAAAAAACAGCCGTTTAACTCATAGACCTGAAAGCTTTAAGTTTAATCCAAAAACTTTCATTTTTGTAATATATGTAATATAATATGTATTTATTATATATAATAAAATGTGCAAAAGTGTTCACTATTTTGACCATTTTTTCCTTAAGGTTATTTGAGACGACCCCACTGGGAACAATTCTGAACAGGTTTTCAACTGATACTAACACAATTGATCAGGTAAATGTTAAACAAAAAATTCACAACAAATCTGATTTTTGCTTATTAAATCCATCCACATTTGTTGCTTGTTCTTTCTGCCGTCCTATTTTGTGTGTGTTATTTCCCGATCACTCCAGCATATTCCGGTCACCATGGAGTGTTTGAGTCGTTCCACACTGCTGTGTGTGTCTGCAGTTGGCGTGATCTCTTATGTCACGCCTGTGTTTCTCATTGCTCTACTGCCATTGGCTATTGCCTGCTACTTCATTCAGAAGTATTTCAGGGTGGCATCCAGGTTAGTCTCACAGAGTCCAATTATTCAATATCCAACAATATTGTTTAGTACAACACACACAATCTTTTTGGTAATTCACTTTTACAACTTGCTCTTTTTGCTGCTTTTTTGTATTTGTATTGTTATGTAGCTTCTGTTAATGAATCGTGATTTTCTCAGTCTGTAAATGCATCTGATGAGTTTTTTGTGTGTAGAGATCTACAGCAGTTAGAAGACAGCACTGAGATGCCTTTACTGTCCCATTATTCCCAGACAATAGAGGGACTCACCACCATCAGAGCTTTCAGGTAACAAAGACAGAGAAAAGCTTAATATTTCAAGTGAAGTATGTGTCATTGACTGAAGTATTTTTCTCAGGCATGAGCAGAGGTTCAAGAAGAAACTTCTTGAATACACAGATGCAAACAATATCTCCTCCCTCTTCCTTACAGCAGCCAATCGCTGGCTGGAGGTTCGCATGGTAATTAAAATCTCTCTCATGATAACCTTGACAAATATTTACATGACATGCAGTGTGTGACCTACGCTTGTACTGACCAAACTCACACACTTGTATGTGGACTGTTATCTTTATTTATAATCATGTTTGTATTTTTAAAATGTGTAATAGTTGTGTAGATTTGAATATTATTCAATCCAATAATCATACATTATTTTTTATAAACTCACATGTGTATAAAATACAGTATGCACAGTACATGTATTTGTATCCCTTTTTTTACAGTCCATATTGTTACAAAGCAGAGGACTGTATTCTTACTGTTCCAAGTGTTTCAGTTATTTTCTGTACTGTTGTGCAGGAGTATGTGGGGGCGTTTGTGGTGCTTATTGCAGCTGTGGCCTCTATAAGTAATGCACTATACAGACAGCTTTCAGCAGGACTGGTTGGGCTTGGCCTCACTTATGCGCTCATGGTAAAATATAAACACACCTGCCTGTCAGAGTGCTTAACAGTCTTCACTAGTGTGCGTGCAGATGCTGAACTGATATCCTTGCAGGTGTCAAACTACCTGAACTGGATTGTGCGTAATCTGGCAGATATGGAAGTGCAGCTGGGCTGTGTAAAGAGAGTCAGCAGTCTGTTACACACACAGCCGGAGAGCTATGATGGACTCATGAGTGAGTGAAAGATGAATGATACGCAGCTGCGAGAAAAACAAAGGAGTACTAGAGTAAAAGTACCATCGATTCATTGATATAAACACACACTATGGCATGCCGTTGAGGAAATTATTGTATTTATAATAGCATATTCGCCATGTAAACTCACATACATACATACATATATATGTACACATATGTGTATTGTGTATTTACTTAATATATATATATATATAAATATGTGATAAAATATGAATCAACATTCTACCCATTTGAATATGCCTTAACCAGTATTATTACATTACTGTTGATTAGTTATTAATGGTAGTTGAATAGTTAAATGATATTAATGAAAGAAGTACTGAACATAGCATCATCACTCACCAGATTAAATGTCACGCATGTGATTGCAGCTCCGGCTCAGGTTCCTGCAGGTTGGCCAAAATGTGGCGAGATCCAGATCAAGAATCTGAGCGTGCGCTATGACAGCAGCTTAAAACCTGTTCTAAGACACGTCAATGCTCACATTAAACCAGGACAAAAGGTAATACTGCATATACTAAAGTTTGCATAGAAATTCAGAGGTTCTCCTAAGACAAATTCCAAATCATTATTGCTAAATGTTTTGTTTTTAGGTGGGAATATGTGGAAGAACAGGAAGTGGAAAGTCGTCCTTTTCTTTGGCACTCTTCAGAATGGTGGACACGTTTGAAGGTAACATGACATTCCGGAATGCACAGCTGGAAGTTCAGCTTATCCATTATAAGTATTTATATAATGGATGAAGCCTTATGTGTGATCGCTTTGCAGGTCTTTACAAATGAATGTTATTTTGTTTTCACCCTCAGGACAAATTATAATAGATGGGATTGATATTGCCAAGCTGCCTCTTCAAACTCTCCGATCAAAGTTTTCCATCATTCTGCAGGATCCTATTTTGTTCAGTGGAACAATCCGGTAAGGCTTTTGTAGATGGGTTTATGCATTTGTGTAGAAGAATAAAGGCCTTTTCTTTATAAACGGTTTATTGCCTGTGACACACAAATACAAATCATCTTGAAGGATATGCAATAAAAAAATTGCTGCCTTTTCTCATTTTGTAGGAATGGGGGTCTACACAGAAAATGTAAACAGTTAAAAAAAAAAAAAATTGGGAATTCCTATCTAGTGTTTAAGCATGTGTGTACTTTAGACCTCACTGACTTAAGTCATTTTTCTAGGTTTAATCTGGATCCAGAGAGAAAGGCCACAGATAATATGCTTTGGGAAGCTCTTGAAATTGCTCAGCTAATGCTTGTTGTGAAAGCATTACCTGGTGGATTAGGTGAGCTACAGTTCTGTTAGTGTATTTTGAAAAGCTTTTTTGGGGGAGAATTTAACAAGCATTTTGTCTGATCTACAGATGCCATGGTCACAGAGGGAGGGGAGAATTTCAGCCAGGGGCAGAGACAGCTGTTCTGTCTGGCCCGAGCCTTCGTGAGGAAGAGCAGTATTCTTATAATGGATGAAGCTACAGCATCTATTGACATGGCCACGGTAGGAACGACACAGTATTTAAATGTTTGTATTTCTTTTTCTGGTACATTTAAAGTTCACCTAATCTTGATCTTTCTTTGTTCTTACAGGAAAGTATTCTGCAGAAAGTTGTCATGACCGCTTTTGCTGATCGAACAGTGGTCACAATAGCAGTGAGTAACATTTCTGGGTGTCTAATTTCTACATAACAGATAGTAACCAAACATAAATGCAAAAAAAACACTGGAATATGGTATTTGTATTAACGTATACATTTTTTAAAAATTACAGCAAATGAAATTTCTTTATCTCGAATCATTTTAAACCCACTTATTGTTTATGTGGAACACAATCTTAAAAAATCTTTTAAAGATATATTTTTATAAGTTTGTAGTGACCATGATCAAGCTTTTAAAAGGACAAAAAGTGATGTTCTTCAGAAATCAATTTGTATTCGAGCATTTTCATGTTAATGGATAGTGAGGGCCTGTGATATATATCAAGACACGTTGTGGCCTGTAAGTGTGACGGATAATGTCTTGTGGCGTTCAACAGCATCGTGTTCACACCATCCTGGGCTCAGACGTGGTGATTGTGATGAAACATGGTGCCATTCTGGAATATGATGAGCCCGATGTCCTGCTGGAGCAGAAGGACAGCGTTTTCTCTGCATTCGTCCGGGCTGATAAATGACATGTTTAGATAGAGGCATCATGTAAACTTGGGTTGTGTATGGTTTTATATGGCTTGTATAATATTTATTTACTTGTATATTAATTGTTTAATATACATATTTTGTGAAATAATAAAATTAGTAGTTATATAACATATACTGGAGGTCTGTAACGAGACTCTGTTGTCAAGAACTGTCTGGACTTGCTATTCATACATTTGTTTATGAGTAGCACCCATAAAATGTCCCTACTGCAGGATAGATAGTAAACAGATGCCAGAGGAAATCACACATGCCTCTGAGTCACAGAGATTATACACAGACTCAAAAAAAAAAAAAAAAGTGCGACAGAGGATCAGCCTGCAATCAGAAAACTAGCCATCTGTCTAACTACAAATCAGTTCAAAGCCAAATCAGAAAAGGGTAATCAGGATTTTTAGAGAATGAATCTGAAATATTTTAACAGAAAATCGTGTTACAACAGCACAATTTCACACTGTATGCCTCCCATATGGAAGTGTTTTTGTAACATGTTTTCACCTGCAGTGTTATTTGCAGTGTTATTTACCATCTCACAGCTTTCAACAACGAAGGACCAATTCAATTGCAGCACTTAATTTTGCACTGATAAGAAAATCTGCTAAAAGAATATCACAACCAAAAACGTTTTAAATATTTTATTAGGTTATAATTTGCAGAGCTTAAAATATTAACCGCTTTTAACTTAAGTATTATTAAAATACATAAAACAAAAGCCAGAACTGAGGAGCCCTGAAAAACGTCAACTAAAACCAAAATGGACAAAATAGAGGGAAATGAAATAAATTAAAAGGAAAAGGGTCCAATCTTTTCATAAAGAGCTCGGCCTAGCAGAACTCTCTTTTAACAGTGATGAAGGGTGAACTAAAACATCTTTTGCTCTGTCTTGCACGCTGTCTCGCTCTCTCAGTCACTCAAGATAAGAATCTTTGCAATCAAAAACATAGAGACTAAGTTTACATTCTTTTCCATTCAGTAATTGTCTTTCAACATGAGGCTAGACATGATCACAAGCCCAGGTTATCCTGCATTCTACTGCACCCAAGACACGTGTTTTAATTCAAAAAATGCTTTGATTTTAGCAGACAACACAAATGTCTTTGTCATTCGAGAGAAAACACATGAACCCAGGCCCTGAATCCGTCCTGGCCCCCATATAGAACAACATGGCAGCCTAATTTTAGGGTTGGAGCGGAGCCACTTGCACCTCTGTGTTACAGGGAATGACCGAAGACCATTTCCTCTACAGTGGTTAGCATGCTAATAGGCAACAGAAATCTATCCCATGTAAGTATATGGCCACGAGCCAGTGGGGGAGCTGTTTTATCAAACAAGGGGCTGATGGGATTGTTTTAGGATGAGTAAAGTGACACTGAGAGGCTTACGGGTAAGCAGGTAGCATTGACAGCTCTCTCAGTTCCTGAGTGCAAAAGCCTTTAATGCACACACAGACACACACACACACCCCTTTTACCCGATAAAAAAAAACAAAAAAAAACTTTATACCATACACGAGGCTCTGAAGAACCAGGCCAACATCTCACCCTTATACGAACCAAGAGGGGAAAAGTGCTGCTATGTTATAAAAAAAAATCTAGCATCTTTGTGTTATACTAACATCGAACACAAATAAAGGTTAAGGGCTTGGTACATTTTGTCCTATGTGTGTGAATGTGAGGAAATACGGAGAACCATAACCATAAAATAACCATATTTCACTAAATGAACCCGAACGAAACGAAACAAACAAAAAAGAGGCTAGAGAAAAAAAATAATTGAGTTGTTCTTGGTTAAAGGGTTAGGCTCACAGATAGGGCAGCCTGCTGAGGTCATTCAGCAAGTGCTGACCCCTGCGGGCCTGGCTGACCACTCCTTACTGGGTCCTAATGAGAGCAATGTTCTGGAAGGGTGGAAGGTCTATGAGTCCCAGCAGCATTGTGACTGGTGTAGTCCTTCTCACTTCCCTGGTAGGGAGAAGGGTGAACCCCGTCTTGGCAGGTGCAGAGAGCATGACACTGGGTCTCATCTCTCCGTCACGTGGTTCTGTGGCTGAGGGGGGAGAGGGGTGCAGAGGGCCTCCGTCAGGTCGTCCATTATAGATGTTTCCTTGGGGTCCATTAGATTGAATTCCCTTATAAAAAC
>JAZGTK010006766.1:8359-20328 GCA_036877625.1 Ambastaia sidthimunki | reverse complement strand
CGCACAGGGTCTCCAGGACGTGCCGCTTGTTGCGAACTATACAGAAGTAGCGGAGCGGCTGTTCTCGCTCTTTCCGGATGAGGGGCGATACGCGGACGCGGGGCCGGACCGCTGCAGAACCTGCGCTGTGGTGGGCAACTCTGGAAACCTGCTAGGATCTCATTATGGACTTCTCATAGATTCCAATGACTTTGTCATGAGGTACCACATGAACTTACATCTCACATCATGTTCCTTGATACACCTGCCCAGTGTTTAACAAATTTAGGTTGTAAGAATGTTAACGTAACGTTTTCATTAAGTAACAGACACATAATGTTCATTTGGTGTTTGTATTTTTATACACCTGCCCAGACCTTTAAGACTTTTAGGTTGTAAGAATGTTTTTATTTAAAACTGTATTTTGAAAGTTTTGGGAACATTCGAAATGTCCAGTTTTTGAGACGTTGTATTTAATTTTAAGTTTTTAATTCTGCAATGTTTTGCATGTTAACAGGAAGGATATTTAGGGAAATAAGGATTCAAATTCAGTGATAGATTGTAGGAAAATACTACAGAGATAATATTCTGCATGAATGCACAGACATGCTTCTATCAGTTTTAATAAAACTATCTCAGAGAAATAAACAGGACACACCTGTGTGTTCTTTTATTCCCTCAGGATAAATAAAGGTCCTACAGAAGGTTTCGAGACTGATGTGGGATCTAGAACCACCCACCGGATTGTCTATCCCGAGAGTGCCGTGGACATGAACGATTCCACCCACCTCGTGTTTTTCCCCTTTAAGGTTTTGGACATGGAGTGGCTCATCAGCGCCTTCACCACTAAAAACATCACAGAGTAAGAACCACACGCTGCTTTATTAACAAATGTCCAAAATCCAACGTGTTTCCATAGACCATTGACAGAAATGCGCTGTTGCTTTGAATAAAAGTGCAAAAGATAAAAAACATAAAATGTAAGACTTACATAACAAGTTTTAATATAAGATGGAGTGTGTAAATTAATCTCATCTGTTTATTCACCAGAACATATATTACAGTGCCATCTACAATTAATGCAAATAAGAACAAGGTGAGCAGAATTTCTCAAAACATTTTAATTCACTGACAAACAACAGAAGTTTGTTTTATGGTTCAAATGGTTTATTAAGGATTATCTCAGTGTTATTATCAGGCCTGTTTCATTTCTGTTTTAGGTGATGATCCTTCATCCAGAATTTATTAAATATGTCCATGAGAACTGGACGGAGAGTCACGGCAGATATCCATCCTCCGGTTTCTTAACGTTGATCTTTGCTCTGCACGTCTGTGATGAGGTAAAACACTCTCACATGTCTCAAACAAAACTCATTTCTCAGAAAAACAGCTTATTTTAGTGAAAGAACAGCAAACGATATAAGATCAGAGACACTTTTTTATTTAAAAAAAACTACTATAGCTTAACTCAAAATTTCCCCCCACTCCAAAAGACCTAAAATAGAAAAAAAAAGTACTTTTTAAAAAGTGTTTTTATAGGTTGCAAAGTTAATATTATGCAAAATTAGAAGTGTACTTTTAATGACAGTAATAAAATGACGGATTAACTTTTTGTCACAGGTAAATGTTTTTGGCTTTGGAGCGACTCAGGAGGGAAACTGGCATCATTATTTTGATGAAACGTTGACTTACTATGCTAATGAAAATCACGCAGGCGACTACGAATACAAAACAATCACTCGACTTCATCAGGAAAAGAAGGTTTTGATGTACAGAGGCTGGACATGAAGTTTGTTTATAAGTATTGCTGGAAGAACATTATGTCAGTACTGCATTTATTTTGCGTTTTGCACATTTGTAGCAGGTTTACAACAAAAATAGCTGAATTCCTCCTAAGTCACATTTCAACATGATGAGGTTTTATTCCAAAACAAACCCAGACATGATGATCAGACATGTGGACTGGAGGTGTTTGGTATCACACTATAGCTCCGCCCAGGTCATCGAACCCGCGTCATCAGAGGTCATTTCTGAGAGGAAATACATTTTCAAAGTTTGATTACAGGTAGGAGGGCACATGATTTAAAAACAATGATGAATATGGATAAATAATTTATAATTAAATAAGAATAGTACATTTTGATTTCCTGGAGACTGGTAGGTGTCTACGAGGTCTAAGAAGCATTTTGTTGTGTTGTAATTTCTGTTTGTTTGTTTGTTTGTTTGTTAATGCTGGTCAACACAGGATAAGTGTCACTGTTGTATTATATGCGCTAATGATCTGCTATGTTTACTAATTTATGCTGTTTTCACAATGAAATTTTTTTTTCTTTAATATACAGATAAATACAGATTCATTGAACTTTGGAGATCAAACTTAAATGCAGTATTACAATTATAAAAGCAACCTTCTTTCTGTTTTGAGCTGTGGCTTTGGAAGCTGTTTTTAATTTTGAGAGAATTGAGTAAATTCCCATGGAGGAATTTAAAGCTGCAATCCATAACTTCTCGCTCTCTACTGCCACCTCTGTCTGAAACATAAAATTGCAAGTTATTTGCAAAGTTATTTTCTTTACATGAATGAGTTAAATTCTAAGCAACTGCTGTAAGTAAACGCTACAATCATTCCAGCACCCACAAACAGATTTAATACCTGAATAATCTTGTTACGAAGGTGATCATGAAATAAACTGACAGCACAAAATCAGACCTGACAGCTCAAATTCCAAAGCATTGTTATAACGTTACTGTTGTGAATTGGGGTATAAGGTGAGGAGATTATAAACACTAATGAACACTGAGTTTTGAACACTAATCTGTTATGTACTTGTTCAATAAATATATATATATATATATCATGCATATTTATATATCATATATATGCATGTGTGTGTGTGTCATGTATATGTATTTGATGTATATAACATTTTTTATAGATTTAATATATAACGTTATATATAACATACTAACAATACTGCAATAATGTTTATGATGACTTCAAGAGAACTTTGAGAGAACATTTCTAAGTGAAATATTCCCTGTTAGCTGGAAATCATGTGAAGAAAATCATCAAATAAATAGGGACACGCCTCCATTTCACACCGTTTTAGTGCGTTAAACATGTTGAAATTGTGCCTCAGGCTGATACCACAGGTGCACAGTGATGTAGTGTCAACCCGAAACTACTTTACTACACAACAAAAAATGAGGAAATTTGTGCAGGACGTGCAAACACGCACAAACATCCATAAAAAACAGTTTCACCTGTTTTTTTTTATTTATTTGGATCAGGTTTGTAGAATGAAATGAATTGTATTGTAATTCACTGTAAGTGAATTCACTGTAAGTCTGACAAATGAATAAATGTAGGTGAACACATGCATTCATGGTATTCGTGAAGAGTGAAAACACACACACCCGGAGCAACGGGCAGCTATCACTGCAGAGCAATCGGGGGTTAGTTGTCTTGCTCAAGGGCACTTCAGTTGCTACCTGCCGGTGCTGGAATCGAACCAGCAACCTACTGATTACAAGCCCGACTCCTTAACCAGCAGACCACAACTGCCCCACTTCACTTTATACAATGTGGCATTCATGGTATTTTTTACTCAGAAGCTCTCTGAAAAATTTTGAAAATGTGCTTCCGTTCTGAATTCCCAGCATTCATTGTAGCTTTAAATATCATTGTAGCTTTAATAAATAAAGCTACTGTATTAAAGTTGTTGTTTGCTGTTATTTGTGCAAGTCATTTGTTTTGTGGACACATTATAGATAAAGATTTCTAGACAGTAAATGTTATCATTCAGTTAGTTTTTACTGCCCTCTTCTGGTGAGATTCAGTGACTGCAGGTAATGAAACTAGATTGGACAGGATTCAAAAGGCAAGAAAACATTTTACATGTAATGTTAATTTATTTTGTTTGGATATATAATATATTAAATCAATTCACTGTTATTAAACGGATAGTTCTGGTTGTGCCCAGCAAATCATTTTAAGTTTTAAGGTTGTAAAAACGGTTTAAACGGTATTTTGAAAGCTGTGGGAATGTTTAAAAAGTCCAGTTTTTATACGTTGTATTAATGGTTTTGCTTGGTTGTAAGAACGTTATTCATACTTTTTTTTTTTATTCTGTAACATTTTTAAAGCATTCCACTAACAGCTTCACAATACGTTTTTTAATGTTTAATATATAACGTTCAGAGGGACAGATCTGACTACAGAATCAATAACAGAAAAAAATAAATCACACAGTTCTTAATAATATATAGTTATATATTTATTCATTCTGCCATATTCATTTATATTGGTTAATGGTAAAATAAAAACAGTACAATAATTAAAGTACAGTTTTTGTGACTGACCAGGAATCAGTAATCATGTTCTCAGGGCCCTGATCACTCATTTCTCTATTGCTCTCAGATTTCAAATGTGTGTGTGTGTCTCAAAATGAGTCTGACCACAGAAATCGAGTTATACACTCACTGATAACAAGTGCACTGATACTGACTGAGATGTGACAGCACTCAGTGTGTGTGTGTGTGTGTGTGTGTGATGACATAAAAGAAACAATGAGACAGAGGAAAAAAGAATGAGAAAGAAAGCAAGAAAGAAAGCAAGAAAGCAAGAAAGCAAGAAAGCAAGAAAGCAAGAAAGAAAACAAGAAAGAAAGCAAGAAAACAAGAAAGAAAGCAAGAAGGCAAGAAAGCAAGAAAGCAAGAAAGAAAGAAAGCAAGAAAGCAAGAAAGCAAGAAAGCAAGAAAGCAAGAAAGAAAGAAAGAAAGAAAGAAAGAAAGAAAGAAAGAGAAAGGAAGATTATTTGCAATCACTTCTTTCAAGGGTGACAAACAAACTAAACTGTTTTCTATCACAAACATAATGGACTGAGTTACAGTAACTGTGTTTCAGAAACATTATTTGAGGTATTGCTGACTGTAAACAAACTCAGCTGGTGTTGTTGTTCTGTTAATGATCAGCTGACAGTATTTAAAATCACCAGGATTTCACAGACAACACAGCGCAAGGGCCAGTCCACACATTTAATCCATTACAGGCCAAAACTGTTAAACACACACATACCACAGCAGAGAGAATCTTAAAGCTGAAAAATAAATGACAATGATCAACACAACATGATGCCATGGACCAATACATTAGGAGTATCTTGATGGATAAAACGTTGATAAAACCTTAAAACAACTTTCTCTATTTCTGATCTGAACCTTAAAAATGACTTTGTTGGTGCAACAGAATGTATTTAGCTGATAAAGTTGTCTGGCAAAACATTATAACAGTGTTGAAAACAAACAAAGTCATTGGGTTACAAGAAGCACAACCACAAAACCCAAGAGCTCTGAAGATGGGTAATAATATCAGAACCTGTATAAGTAACTGTCTATAAGTGCAATACAGATAATATACAACATCTCAACTGCTTCCAACAAACAGGTTTTGAAAACTGGTTGCACAGCTATATTTATCTAGAACCTTCTTTCTGTTCTGCACTCGTTGTTTTTTTATGATCTTACATAACATTCCTGTATGAACGCTTATAAATCTTTATAATGAAACTATAGATTCTATTAGAGTTTGACTTCCAGATTCTCAGTGCGGTCCGAGACTTTTGGGCCCCAATTGTACTTTAATGTACAAGGTGTATAAAACTTGATAAAGTCTTGATAAATTTCAGCAGTATCGAAACAAAGCAATTGATCCGGCTAACTGTGAAATAAACTGAAGGGTTGTTAAACTTAAAATATGCAAAACAAGAATCTCAGGTGTTACGGGATAAATACTACTGAAAAAAAAGTGGAAAAACTTGAACTGCTCATGTATGTCTAAAACACACACGTACACACACACACTCAAATGAATACAAGCCTGACAAAACATCATGTATATGGACAAAACAGCACCTGAGGGCTACAGAAACTACATTTATTGCATCTGATTCCAAACTGCTGAAATATTTTCATCTGAAAAGCGTGACAAACACGGTTAAAGACGGCGATCAGTGTGTTAACTTCATAACTTCTGAAACATCTCAGTTGTCTGAAATAGTAGAATATTAACTGTGAGTATTTGAACACAAGTACGTTTTGGAGAAACTGAGTATAAATTAATGTAAAAGTGTCTTATTGTAATCACAATATCTCATCTGGTAACAATCTAATAACACACAATGAATTTTTACACCATTTTCCATCATGTTTTCTGAAGCCCTATTAAAAGAATCTATTAATATTGCAGTATAAAGATAAACTTATTGATCCTATTGTTTATTTCAATAAGATCAATACCTAATGCTTGCCTACAGAAAAACACAAACAAAACATAGTTTCACAAGTGGCCTTAAATGGTCACTGACTCAAAAAAACGAAACAAACGAAACACAATCATGATGAGAACAAGCACAAACAAACAAACAAAAAACATTTTAAAACAAACGCTTTTGATTGTTTTCATGATCAGAGGATGTCATCTCATACATCTGAAAGCCAGTGTCTTGTTTGTGAAGTGAATTTATTGATGATTCGTTTACAATCCAAGCGACAGTTTGTTCGAGAAGTATGCAAGCTATTTTTTCTCTTTTTACTGTTTTTTCAGTTTTATCAACTTGGGTAACAAATCAACAAACGAATTCTAAATACTTAGCAACTCCCTTCACTGTTACGAGTGACGGACACATTTTCTTGGGGCCCTGCTTCCCTAGAGCAAACATGCCTTTCTTAAGTGTCTGACCTAAGTGCATAATAGTGAAAGAGCATAACACCTTTATCTGGGTCATCCAACCTGCTAACTTAGCAGCCTACCATTCTTAACCATAAATCAGCCCACGCCTGCATTAGCCGACTGCAGCCCTGACCACTCGGAGAGAGAATTCCAGGTAAAGAAAGAATAAAAGCAGTTTCATGCTTTAAAAATGTTCAGTCTTTGCTCAAAGTTTAAACAAAGCCACAGCGCAAAACAGAGGGAGAGAGAGAGAAACAGAGAGAGAGAGAGAAACACACACAGAGAGGAAAAACAGAGAGAATGTGTGTTGGCAGGAAATGATTGTGTCCACACACGTTCGTAGGCCATTTTTCATTACATGTTTGTGATGATGGGGAGAGCTGCATGGCTGCATGGTTGTGGCCACCACCCAAACTCCAAAAGCTGGTTTCCTTGTCATATTGTGTCTTGAATCAAATTCATGTGGTCGGTGGGGTCACACTTAGCAGGATCCACAATTTCCACTAAGGCCCCAAGCTCTGTTCCTTCTGTTTCTCAAATAGTTGTAAATAAAGTAACACCCTCCCCTAATTCATCACCACAGAGTTTCATATAAAGCTGCTGGAGGGACTGTAGTGTTGCTTAAAGCTCATGAGAGTATGACCGGATGTGTCTCTCCATCACTTCTGTTTGACCCACCAGCATGTGCTCCAGATAGGTCAGGGGTCAGGGGTCAAGAGTCTGTCTTTACATCATAGAAGGACACAGCAGCGACAGAATCTCTGACGACTTCCTCCCACTGATGGAGGCGGAGTCACAGGTGCAAAGTAGGCGTGAACTTTGATGTTGGGTAAATGAGTCTGCAGAGAAAAAAAACAATTCGGGTTTCCTTTATTTCGACACACACGTATTTGTGTAATACATTACATATTTACTGTACAATGTTATAAATATACAATAACAATAATATACAATGTATCAAACATTCAGTTCTTATAACACAATTCCTGATTTATTGCCAGTTCAAATTCCCAAAATCCACTTCTAGTTATAAGTGACTTTTTTATTTTTATAACCATGAATCGTATCAAAATAAATTGAATTTTAAATTGCACCACTCGATTTATTAATAATCAAACAGAATCAAATCATTTTTTAGCAAATGTTTACAGCTCTACAACCCCTAAAACTACAAATATCCAAATCATGCATCCAAGATATGTTTTTGTGAAGTTTGTGAAAAAACACTGAGATAACGCTGGCGCTCTGGGCGACAGACTCACCCTCAGGCGTTTGATTCCGGCGCGGGTGATCTGCTGACAGTCGTACAGCTCGATACGGTCCAGACTGTGACAGGTCTTCAGATGCTCTAATGAAGCGTCTGTGATGAGGGGACAGTTGTCCAGCTCAATGACCTCCAGCCGGTCGTGAGCGCAGGGGCTGCTGCCCAGCTGCCTGATCCCGTCATCAGTGATGAGCTCACAGTGTGACAAACTCTGGCATTACATCACAGAACAAACGTTTCTCAGAAACACATTCATTATTCATTAAACGGCACTTTGTACAGTATGTGGTAACGTGAGTGAATTGATTTGCATTTATGCTTTTGGCAGAGGCTTTTATCCAAAGCAACTTTGATCAGTACGTGCTCCCTGGGAATCGAATGAATTTCACGTTTAGAAAATAACTGCAAGTTATCTGTAATTTTATGTTTGAAACAGAGGTGGCAGTAGAGAGGCAAACGTTACTGATTGCAGGTTTAATGTATGTTGTATGTTTTTAATCCCGTACCAGAACTTGGAGCCGAGGACAGTGTATCGATAACTGAATGAGCGTCCCATCCGTTATCTACAAAGAAACATTAAGACTATATTAAAGAGAGACACACTAGTGAGAAACTGATGTTGAGTATTAAAACTGAACACAACTTGTGGCATAAACAAACTATAGCATGTATAAAACCAAAACAATTCATATACATACTAATTTTATGACTTTGTAAAATATATATTTTACACTCAGCTACAATCTGAAAGGATTTAAGAATAGATTTTAAATGTTAAAATAAATTGTTTAAAGGTTTAAATTGAAATGCATACAAGAATCGACTTTCTCTTCGCACACCCATATAATCGCAAAATAAATTCCAGTTCTAACCTAAATAAAATTTATTTAAAATGTTATATGCATAATAACGCCAAACTCACCTGTACACATTCTTCTAAATCCATCTTCTCAAGTTCATGACAATTCTGAGAAAATAAGAGGAGATAAAGTTGATTTGTAAAGATTAGCAAAGATTAAACGCCGGTTTAAACTGGGAGATGTTTCTCACCCGAGCTAAAGATGTGAAGCCCACATCTGTGAGCTGAGAGCATCGGGCCACTTCTAATATTCTGCAGGTGGAAGAGATGAAGATTCAGTAAAGATCCAGCTTTCAGACACTGGAAGTGGGTGATGTGTGTTTTGTACCTGAGGCGGGGGCAGTTTTGCCCCAGGGCATTAAGAATAGCATCAGTTATGTTTGCACAGCCCGACACACACAGTGACTGCAGACGATGACACCCACGACAGATGCTTATCAAACCTTCATCTGTGATCTGCTGCACATTCACACACAGAATCTACATCAACAAGCCACTCACTGCACGTAACTCACTGCTGTTATTAATATAACATGTGCCCTTCTATTGTTATGAAATGTGTCACTGTTGTGTTATTTATCTCGTCATATTTATACCAACAGTATGTTTTCATTCAAATCTTTAAAATCATTAAAAGTATTTTTTCAGCTCATCGCCTACATTAAAAAAAATCTTTGTGAACTAACATTTTTGTTATTTATACAGTTGGAAAAACTGCTAAACTTTTTGACCTTGCCCGCCCAGGTTCACAACAATAATTTAATTATCCCCCATCCACAATCTCTACCCAATAAACTTTCCTAGAGCTTGGCATTACTAGAAAGATGTGTGCTGGAATAATGAAATATCTCACTGTTTTTGTTGTTTACGTTTATTTTAACGCTCGTTTTGTCATGGTTAAAATAATAAAGTCATCTTGAGGGCCCCAGTGGACCTCGGCTCCCAGGTGAAACACTGATTTAGCGCTTGGTATTCAGTGTGTGTGTGTGTGTGTGTCTTACTGAACATGTCTGTAAATTGAGTGTGACCAGCTCAGGACAATGTGCTCCAATATGCTTGAGAGCCTCGTCTTCCAGCTACAGACACAAAACATAAGAGACAGACCATGTGCTTTAAGACATTATGATGGACATTAAATGTGCTTGATCGGGTAGAAACTGAGTCTTTAGCTTATGACAACATGACAGTGTCGGCAGATGTGACTTGGGCTTCTGAAGACATCTAGCCACAAACTGTCATATTACACAAAAACTGACAGTCACCAAAGTTACAGACAGACAAGATTTAGCTGTATGTATTATCTAAACATAAAGCCATTCGAATACAAGATTTTTACATGCATTTTTCAAAAGTACTATTTTTATCTATATTTATACAGAAGTACTGCTAGATATTTTACAATATACGTAAAGATAAAGTAATGTTTTTAATAAAAGAAATAAAAGAGAGGGAGGGAGAGAGAGAGAGAGCTTATTTTCAATAAGCTAGCTATGAATACGTTTGTATACATTAAATATGTAGAATCAAAGTACAAAACAATTTAATTTGATCTTGAATTAAAATCCAGCGAGTAAGAACCTTTTCTGCTCAGTCCATTTTCTCAATTCAACCACCACTGCCTGGTGTGGGAACAGGTTACATTTGGACCTTGTATTCACATCATGCATCTGTCCAGCTGTTTTAAAACAGTGACTGTCTGTTTATGTAGAACTGGCCATGCATACAGCAAAGTAAATGAGTTTGTAAATGGGATTACCTGTGTGCAGCCTTTGAGGAACAGACATTTGAGACCTGGACAGCATCTGACTAGCGCTTGTACGCCGTCTTTGCTCACCTGGTCACACCACGAGATGTTTAGCTGCTCCAGCAGAGGGCACCCCTCACTACAACACACACACAAGTCCTGTCATTTAGTCTTTAAAGAGACTGAACCAGCTGTCCATCACTTGCTGTTGTGTGTGACCTCTGACCTCAGGGCCTTCAGAGACAGGTTGGTGATTGAGGTGCAGGATGCGAGATCCAAGTGCTTCAGTTTAGGGCAGAATTTACTCAAGCTGTTACAGGTGCTGCAGAGAGAGAGATGTTTAAAGCACATCCAGAAGACGTCTTCACTCACAACGCACACGTGCAGGTAAACTCACCTGTCGGTGATTTTGGTGCAGCCGTTGAGGCTCAGCAGCTCAATGTTTCTGCAGTTTTGTGAAAACGTTC
The DNA here is from genome assembly GCA_036877625.1 of Ambastaia sidthimunki. NCBI lineage: Eukaryota > Metazoa > Chordata > Actinopteri > Cypriniformes > Botiidae > Ambastaia > Ambastaia sidthimunki. The sequence goes on along the minus strand of JAZGTK010006766.1, from coordinate 9,285 downwards.
TGTAACAAACCAAACAAGCCCAACAGCTTAAAGGCAGAGTCGGCAAATTTTCCTAAAACATGTTTTGTTACGCTGGTTGAAAGTCTCTTTCTGAGGTAAAAATCACTAGGTGGTAAAAAAACAGCCATGTGTTGGAATGACTTCCAAAGCGACTTACACTGCATTTATTTGATCATTTTACATTTACATTTATTCATTTAGTAGACGCTTTTAAGAGCGAGAGCATTAAACATTTTGTCAACCAACAAGTTTACAAATTAACATTTACAAGTGGAAATTACATTTTGATGCTAGAGGCAGGATGAACAGAAGGTTTTCTTACACAAGAACAAACAGCGCATTTGGGATAAGTCAGGTGTCTGTGAAGCAGGTGTGTTATTAAAATGAGTGACAACTTTTGCGTTGCTAAGGCAATCCTCTACCCGCTGAGTCACAGGAACAAAGATGTTGGATCATTTATCACACAGCTGTGACATTTTCTCTTCAACTTTTGGCAGAAGACGCATCTCCACTCTCACTCACCTAAGCGCACTGTCTCCAACACCCAGACATCCTCTCAGACTTAACTTTCTTAAGAAGCCTCCACAGCGTTTTGAGATGTTTTCCACCACACGGCCCTGTAAACAGATGTTAAGATCTCTTATGCGTTTCTGTTCATGTTTTGAAAGACTGAGGCTGCTTGTGTTTAATTGCTTTTGAACAAATTCTCCTTTTCCCACCTCAATGTCCCTCTGGAAGTCAAACAGGTCAATTCGCTGCCAGTTACTGCCATCCAGAGCTAACAGATTCCATGACTGAGAACATGAAAACAAGTATAAATGAGAGACAGACAGACAGACAGACAGACAGACAGACAGACAGACAGACAGACAGACAGACAGACAGACAGACAGAGAGAGAGAGAGAGAGAGAGAGAGAGAGAGAGA